>QAPF01000373.1:27314-40760 GCA_004367935.1 Colletotrichum sidae | reverse complement strand
TATAACTATATATAAAACTATAATATATAGATATCTATAACTACTAATTATAATAAGAAGCTATATAGAAGTATTTTAAAATTAAATATAAGTTTTTAAGAAACCTTATAGTTAGTAGTTTTATAAAGCTTCTCTAGAATTACTAATTTAGTATTTTTATTATTTGGATTAATATAATAAATTAATTAAACTACTTAAAATTATAATAAGAAGAAGAATTTCAGAAAAACTTCTAATATTTAAAAATTCTAATAAAACTTTTAATAATTAGTTAGAATTTATAGATCTTAAGTTATAATAATAATAAGATTAAATAAAAAACTTAGAAATATTAGAAATGCTTTCTAATTAATAAGAAGTATCTAAATAGTTTATAAATAGTATTCTTCTTCTTATTATAAGAGTAGAAATTTAATAAACATAATAAAATAATAAAAAGAACTTCGTATAAAATATAAATAGAAAGTTTAATTAATATTATTTAGAAAGACTAACTTATAAATAAAGCCTTTAAGGCTAGAAGGGTATATTAGGAATAATATATTTAAGAGGTAAAGTTTATACTAATTAAACCTTAAATATTAGTACTATCTCTATAAGCCTCGCCTTACTTAAACTACTTGAAATAGAGCCTCACGCGGCACGCGTAGCCACATTTAGTTATACACAACACACGCCAGATTTTGCCCCCTAATTATGTGCAACAATTACAAGCCTAGTTGTGGCCGGGATGTGGCCGCCAGGAATGGGTGAGTCAACCTGGGCTCTTCCTCTTGGTCCCTTGAAGTATAGGATATCGAGGCGGAACCAGCACTACTCTAGCTGAGATATGGGTTGGCGTACTTGTATACTCATATACTCATCATCATGACTACCGCGTGTATGCTTCCCTCTGCTATTAGTCTATCTTGACAGGTAGAAGCGCCGTTGGTATACCGCGTGGCCACGACCCTCGAACCAAAGGCCGCAGTGTTCGACATTGGCAACGAGTGTTATCCGATGCAACCCTTTTCCGGCATGGCATCTGGCCCGGTCAGCACTCGGCGTTTTCCGGCGTGCACCGCAAGACCCAAGACCGCAAGACCGCAAGAACGTGGCAGACTGCCGGAACGTCGTCATCGGGCTGGGCATCGTCGTCCCGGCAGCTGACTCGAGGGATCAGGAAAGCTCCCGAGCAATAATTTCCAAAACACAGTCTTGCTCCAATGCCGTTAGCCGTCGCCTTGGCACCGGGTCCGTCCCCGCCCATCGTGGACTCTGCTCCGCCGACGCCCACCAGATACAATTGCGGTCTTTGGCCTTGGCTTGGCTTGGCTTGGCTGTCGTCGTGAGAGCCACTTATCAGGCTTTCACTCACCGACCCGTTGTTGAGGCTCTTGGTGAGTCGTGTCAGCAAGACACGACGCTCACCGAACACCACAGCCATCGCTCTCGAGATCCTCGATGGCGAGAGTGAAGAGCTCACAGCTCGCCCGGCAAACATGACATTCTGCAGACATCGACCGCTCCCCATACCCCGCACCCCGCGTTCACGCTGCATGATGCATCTTGATCTCTGGTCCACGACTGGCCCGGCCTCGCTCGACATCCGCCGGCCCTAGCTGGCTCGACCAGGGAAGCGGATATGCAGAGAAACCGGTTACTGCTCCAACTCGACGGGGCCCGTGTGCTGCTTAGCCTGGCCCCGTTCTGCGCCAGTCTGGGCTCGCCAGACCCAGTGTAGTAGGTCGACGCTGCTTCACTAGACCCCATGTCAAAGGGCCCGGCTTCGGAGATGGCCCAGCTAGCGAGATGGACACCCATGGACTCTGTCGAAACGACTGAGAACCGCCGAGACGAAGGCTTGGCGTAGAAATATAAGCTTGATCACCTTCCGTCTGCCTCGGAAGGCTGCACCCAGTTGCTTGGCCCATCGACTGACCCGTCGACTGACACCATGGCTCGCTCAAGACTCGCCGCCGGCCTCTTCCTGCTCGGGCGTCTCGGAGCCCTGTCCGGAGCCCGGGCTCAAAGGCCTCTGCCCGCGAACGCCCAGGTCATTGACCAAAAGAGCCTGAACGTGCTGGAGGAGGTGCTTCCTCCCGCCGAGGCGAATGCCACCACGGTAAGCAGCGGTTCTCACACGAGCTATTGGCCAAAGAAGGCCGGCTGACAAGGTGCAGGAGTTTCTGTGGCCCGGCGTCACCCACGAGTCGCTGACCGCGAAGCCGTTCCACGTCTACGACGCCGAGTTCTACGACATCATTGGGAGCGACCCTTCGCTGACGCTCATCGCAACGTCGGAGGTTGATCCCATCTTCCACGAGGCAGTGACGTGGTAGGTCACCACACCCATCACACGAGTCGCGGCTCGGTGCTGACCGGCCAAGGCACGCTCCAAAGGACGAAATGTTCTTCGTCCAGAACGCGGGCGCCCTCGACGCCGGGACCGGCCTGAACAAGTCCTCCATCATCCAGAAGATCTCCCTGGCGGATGCCGAGGCCCTGAGGAACGGGACCCTCGGCGCGGCCGAGGTGACGGTGACGACGGTGCCCTCGAACCCGCAGGTCATCAACCCCAACGGTGCGTGACGACGGGCAGGGACTCTCAAGTGTGATGTGATGATGCTCACGTGGTGTAGGCGGCACCAACTACGACGGCAACATCATCTTTGCCGGCGAGGGCCAGGGCGACCGCGTCGAGTCGGCGCTCTACCTGATGAACCCTGAAGAGCCCTACAACACGACGGGTCAGTTTTTCCTTCTTTGCTGAAGCGGTCAACAGCTCACGGCCGCAGTGCTCGTCAACAACTTCTTCGGCCGGCAGTTCAACTCGCTCAACGACGTGGCCGTCCACCCCCGTAACCGCGACGTCTACTTCACAGACACGCTGTACGGCTACTACCAGCACTTCCGGCCCGCGCCCGGCCTGCGGAACCAGGTCTACCGCCTGAGCCCGAGCACCGGCGCCCTGACGGTCGTCGCCGACGGCTTCACCCTGCCCAACGGTAGGAGGAACGACGTTCATGTGGAGGATGCCGACGCTGACCTGACGTCTCGCAGGCATCACCTTCTCGCCCAACGGGACGTACGCCTACGTCACGGACACTGGTATGAGCCGGGCCCTGTTTGGGAGGAATTTCACGGAGCCGGCCTCCATGTGAGCTGCTCACGAGTTACTCCCCGCGTTTGCGTTCCCTCGAGACTGACGTGATCCCAAGCTACCGCTTCGACGTCCAGCCGGACGGCACCTGGGAGAACCGCAAGACGTTTGCCTACGTCAACTCGTACGCGCCCGACGGTAAGCGCGCAGGCAGTCCAGAATAGCTGACGGTGATGTCTTGTCGCTAACTCTGGTAGGAATCCACACCGACGCCAGGGGCAACGTCTACGCCGGGTGCGGCGACGGCGTGGAACCCGTCGGGCAAGCTCGTCGGCAAGATCTACACGGGCGTCGTCGCGGCCAACTTCCAGTTCGCGGGCGAGGGGCGCATGGTCATCATGGGGCGCACCAAGCTGTTTTATGCCAGGGTTGCCGCGGCCGGGGCTCCCGTGAACTGACGGTTGTCTCGGGTTCATCCAGAGCGTAGCTCCTGAGGTCAGAGCGAAGTGGAGAATGAAGGAGCGAAGTGATGAAGTTAAGAGGAGAAGAATACTAAAGCATAGATGTTTTTTCTTTTTATATAGAAATCTTTATCCCTTATCATAGAATACTCAAGAGTTTATCTAGGTTTATACTAACCTTAATATAGCTATTATACTTATCCTTTTTGTTCATATATACCTACCCTATTTGTTATATACCTATTTATATACCTATTTATATACCTATTTATATACCTATTTATATACCTATTTATATACCTATTCACATACCTATTTACATGCGCTCTGGTAATTTCGCTGGAGGGACCCTTTCCTACCTATAGCCTCCAGCGTCCAAGGTCTTGTATTGATATAAGTAAGGGATAAGACTGGTAGATGTATAGGAATTAGAATTAATCTATCTTGAGTCTGAACAAAAGAAACGTCTTTATACCATTCTCATTTCTCTTACCTTTAACCTCTTCACACGCTACTTCGACCCCCACTGGCTCTCCTGCTCGATCCACTCGGCAAACGTCAAGAGTCCCCCGTTATCCCTCCGCGACTTGGCGACGTCGACACGAAAACCATCCGTGTAGAACCACGCGTACATGGCGCCAAACTCGGCAATCATCCAGTGCAGAAACCTCACAAAGAACTGAAACGTCTCGGGAATCTCCGTCCCGACCTTGGCCCTGAAGACGGCGTTGGCCTGCTCCAGCGTGAGCTCGTCACCGGCCAGCGGGACCTCCCTCCCCGCAAACTCGTCCGGGTGGAGGAACGCCCTCGCCGCGGCCCGGCCGATATCCCGCACCGCGACGAGCTGCAGCGGCTTCTCCCGCACGGTGACGCGCCACGACGTGGCCATGATTTTGGTCTCGAGCCCGGGCGCCATGTTGTCCATAAAGGCCACGGGGCGGAGGATGGTCCACCGCGTGGTCGTGCCCTTGCAGCCGTCGACGAGGTGGTGCTCGATGCGGTGCTTGCTCTGGAAGTGCCGCACCGTCGGGCTGAGGACGTCGTAGGACGCGTCGCCGCCGCGGTCGATGGACGAGTAGACAATGTGCGACACGTTGCTGGCCAGCGCCTCGTCGACGAGGGCGATGCCCTGGCGCTGTTCCGACTCGGCCGATGCGCCTTTGCCGATGGCCGTCTGTTTTGTGTTAGCTGCGGCTCAGGTTTGCATGTGGATGTGGATGGTCTCACCTGGACGCTGTAGACTCCCCAAATCTTCGTATCAGGACCCAGGAGTGATCTGGCCGAGGAAAAGACTGCGGGCACGTCGTCGAGGTCGCCCTGCACGAGCTTGACCCCGCTGGCCTCGAGCTTCCTGGCCGGGGCCGAGGCCGGGTTGCGGGTGACGGCCACGATGTCGTACGACCGGTCGGCGCCCGCGTCGAGGAGCGCCGAGATGACGGCGCCGCCTTGTTTTCCGGTGGCGCCCGTCACCAGGATTGCTTTCTTTTGTGGTGCAGATGACATGGCGATGGTTGTTTTGCAAAAGTTGAATGGTTCGGGGTCGGTGATGTGCGTTTTGTTGTGAGGTTGCGTGATTTGATGATGTCTGGGCCATCTTCCTCCAGTCCGTCGCAGATGAAGCTCATATATACGCATTCGAGACCAGCCGTTTCGGCGCATCGCTTCTCGCGAGCGCAGACGAGGCCGCGAGCTCGATCCAAAAATGGCACGCCGTCAAAGGACCGTTGATGGCGTAATCACATCCACAGGTCGGAAGCATCTCGTCCACCGAGACACCGCTTTAAATGACCCAAAAGGGCATGATACCTCGAGGTGCAGACGGACCGGCGTCCGGGGTGGTGGTCAGACTGATTATCAATCCGCGCGCGTTGCCGTCTCGTGATTGGGCGCGACCCTCGTGGAGGAATGCGATCCCTGAGTTGACCGCCAGAGCAGTCTCTCGGCACGACGCGGTGCCTTGCCCGGGGGATTGCCCGATGTACGATAAGATTTGTCAGGATCGGTCGCGAGATCTGGTTGTTTCGACACTTGTCACGCTCTGTGGTCTTCTCACGTCTCGAGACCTATGGATGCTTGTACTGCGTGTGGTTGGCGAATTGCCCGTCTTCTCGCCCATGTTCGAAAGTTAAGTCCGGCTGACAATACTATTGTAACCTCCGCTCGCCATTACATGGGTGGTTTGTCCATTTCGAGCGTGAGTCACGGTCATAGAACGTCTTACCTCCGTATGGCAATTCCACGACTACAGATTTTGATAGTCTCCACGCACCTCTTCGAGCCATCACACAGATTTCTCATCGCCACCGACACTGACGACCTGTGTTTCCTGTTCGTCTTTGATCATCTCCAACCAACACCTGGTGACTAGCAAGTTTGAGAACTTGTGCGCCGATATCGAAGATGACCCGGGCTAGCTTTGGCGCGCTTCGTGCCCATCGTCTTCAAAAGTGACTCCGTGTGTCGCTACAGCCCGGGTTCAGATGCCGCTGGGCAGTAGTATCGCTCATATTCGCAGAAGAATACCAAGAATCAGAGCGCCAGTATAAAGGTGGTCGTTCTCTTCAAGTTTCGTCACGCCAAGTGGCCACAACGCGCGTGAGTTGTTACTACCACTGAGATCGGCGGCCGAGTGGACTTTTCTTCCGACATACCCCTTTCTAGAGGCGATAGAACTCATAGATTGAACTCGTTGTCCCGGAACGTGGGATCTCTGGAGAAGCAGTCGACAGCCGCCTTCAATCACCACAAACGAGCAAGTCAACATGATTATCCAGGGTTGGTATGTTGGATGCGGCCGAGGATGAGAAATAGACAACGGCTGTCTACGACCCAAAGAGTCCACAAGCTAACTGCGATATCTGGGATTGACCTGAGAATATCTTGGATGCCAACATGTCGAATCCTAACTTCCACTACTGCCTTTTCGACGCTGGAATAGATACCCCATGTCTACTCCTCTACAACTAAACCGTTTAAACTTTAAAGTCCTTTCCCCAAGACCCTTCTAATCTGATAATTGCGCGTCGTATTTGTGTCCTCCTGCCCCGAAACTCCGTCTAGCAGGTTCGTCTCGCATTCTAATATCAGCTGAGTCGTAGTTTCCGGGATGGTCAGCTTACGCTCCGACTTGTCACATGGCCACTGCGATTCACGTTACGACGTCTGGCTCGCATTTCTTGGCTTTACCTTGGGAAATACTCTAGCTGCTTTGGTATTTCAACAAGTCCGCCCTCCAACCGGCCTGGCGTGCTGAGACGGTACTTTGCAATCTCCTGTCACTTGCAATGTCGTACCTTTGGACAACTGGATGAGAGGGCTTGCAGAGAAGAGCATTGAGACGGTCCAGGAATTGCCAGAAAACAGCGGCAGTTGGAAGGATGATAACCTAGAGTGCACGAATATAACAGCTAATAGAGGCTAGACCTTCATGTCAGACATGCATAACTTACGGACTGCGACTTCTACTGGGCCGTGATTTAGCATGCCCAAGTTAGTTTACATGATTGAATAGTTCTATTGGTGCTATAGCTGGCGTTGCCACTCACGTAGTAACTCTACTTGCGCAGGATTGGCTGCTTACAGACAGGGAAGCTGATTAATCTATCTGACTACTCTATACCCCCATGATTGGAGTTAACCAGAGCAGGAGAATATTCTACCATCAGTGTAACTGATATGACGTTAGAGCCAAGCCTCGAGATAACATCAATCGTCTCTTCTCTTAGGTATTAGTTTTTGCTACCTAAGATACTCTTTATTTCATCCTCATGCTAGAAGTGTCTGTTGCAATTATTGGAAAGTAGGGATTGTCTTGCTAAAGTGGATACTATAGTATGCATACTAGGTAAGAGAGTAGCTAATTATATTGTTGTTTGGGTAGCAGAAACCAATTTGCAGTGCTGCTCGCGAAAAATATCAGTAGCTTGATATCTTCGTGTTTAGTAAAGAGCCAATGTTGCAACAGCAGACTTGTGAGTACACTGTGTGATGTGGTTAGGACGTAACATTGGCAACCACAGTCTACTTTTGTCGTGATATTCTTTCCATCCAACACAGCAGACCGATGGCTCCTGGTGTCAGGACGTAGAAAGAATTGGCAGCGTTGAGGATAGCGAGGCCTGGCACGCTGCGGCTAGCCCTCGGGAATACATTGGGAGGGCAGAAAAGAGTTATAGCGTGTATGCAGCAAGTCAATTGCTGGCTTTAGCCATCCTCATTGGTAGCAATCTGATCAAGTGTCTCTTCTTTCGTAGGCGGGAGCCTTTGACGGTTGCTTTGTCAACTTTGGTAGCAGCGCGGTATACCAATGGAAATGCAAGCTGCAAGCTCCATTCTGCTGCAGCGGTCACCGTTTGGGTTTGAGATCGATCTCAGCCGCATCAGTCTCTCCTACTGCTGATCTACTTTTCAATTTGATAAGCGTGCTGACGAGTTGGCCGGGTTAGATTGAATGCCGGAAGACTGTCGGTAAGCTCCGAGGCCAGGATCTCCAGGCAATAAGTTTGTCAAAGAACAATTACTCTCTCTCGTGTCTTGCGGCGGAAGAAGCTGCGTAGCGTCACGCGTCACGTAGCGACAGGCCAAAGGTCCCGAGCTGGGCATCATCTTCTTGCCAGTCGAGTTGTTCAGTGGTGTTCAAGTCTATACAGAACCTCGGCGAGCATGAATACCCAGACCTTTCAACCATGCAAACACTGAGAAGATAAGTGTCTTGCCTCGGGGACTACAAGCCGGGAAGTGGCCACTCGTCAGTTTTGATCGTCGTATGCGGGGACGGTTCAGAGTGGAACCGCCGGCGTCGGAGGTCGCGAAGGACCCGATACTCGTCATATCAATCGATATATTCTGATCTATTTCGGAAGACCGCCTGTCATATTCCTCCCTGACAGCCATGCGTCTCTCTTTGTCCTTTTCAACAGCCGAGACTGTACTTCTTTTTGGCTCATGTGAGGCCCCCATTTCGATGGCCAGAACATAGCCCGGTCACTGCAGGGTTTGTTCAATGCGCTGACAAGCTGTTGCAGTATCCAGAAGCAACATAGATACTGCCTTGAAGCTTGGCCTATTTGTCGGGGCAGTGCCGAAGACTGCACTGCTCTACTTTTGACAGCCGTCTCAACCGACCTGCGAGCAGTGAGAGGAGGTTCAGGGGAGACCCCACTGTGGTGTCGGGTTCATACTCCGATAGACGGGGATAAGAATCGACTGCGGCTGTATCGAAATGCAAAGCTTCTGTACGGTAGGGGACATGCCAGAAGTTGATTCAGGGCTGTGGACTTGGCATTTCTCGGCGGCGGCGAGACATGCCTCCATGATGTATCACAGATCACTGTACGGAGACTTCATCTCACAGGTCTCATGGAGTCTGTCATTTGTCCAGGTTCAAAGAGGAAGCCTAACTGGCTGCAACAATGTGGCGAGATCAAGTGCCTGGTGGATGTTGCCAGACAGTCGGCAGGGCGCGGGCAGCTCTTGTGGATGACAGGCTATGAAATATCAGGCAGAAGAATAGTTATGATGGCCTTGGGCCTGGTTTCGCTGACTGGTTCACCATGTAAGGATGTCTAAGCCAGAAAGCTGAACAGCTGTGTTGCTGGTAAAGTCCGCATCTTGCAAACTATCTACAAGCAGGTTTTTCGGTCGGGCCGGGTATGTCGCGCTTCGGAACTGCTGACCGGCGCTCACCGAGAACGAATGCTCCCTTCTCTAAACTCCCCGGGAATCCAATGCCGAAACTGTCTTACCCGCTGTATTCACCTTCACCACCCTCCAAAGAATGGCAAGCCGCCGTAGAGGAGACAGCCGCGCTGGCCAGAAGGATATCGACCAGCAAGAAAAGCCACAAGAGCCGTTTGAAGACAATGCAGCAGACCGAGTTTATGTGCTGCACGTAGCAAACTGGGCTGGAGAGCCACGCGTGAGCAGAAGAGCTTGCTTGGCCAGGTTCCGAAGCGAAAGCGAGAAGTCCGGGTGGTCGGCTTAAGAATTTACCGGGACTTCAATTTAGGGAACAAACTGTATTATAGCCAATCTCCACTTGAGAATTGCATTTGTCGCTATAACCTACTAAGTCCTATTCCTGGACGCTGTTCCTCGTCAAGATGGAAGCGTAGGTAGAGCTTGCTTGCTCCCATCTCTTATATATATACCCGGAGATCCAGGCCATAGACTCGCTTTCTGTTAATACATCGTTACCAGCAAATGGTGCACGATAATTCTCATACTTGTCTTATAATATCACTTCCTAATCGGACTTAACGAAAGGCCGCACGTCATGGCATCCCAAAACCTCTTGATCTTTGTCATTGCGCTTCTCTTTTCCCACCTGGTCTCGGCAAAACCGCTCCGGCTCCTGGACGACACCTCAAAGGCCAAAGCTCTCTGGTAGACGACCTGGACGATTCCGGGTCTTTCAGAATCACTATCCCGCCGTCCGACACGACCGAGACTCAAGTCAGCGCCAGCGCAGGAGGCGGAGGACTCGGAGCCTACGCCATACTCAACGAAGGCGGGAGCATCCTCCTGGTAGTCGAGGTGGACGACGACTACACGTCCGACGACTTCAACGGCCTCCGAGGATATAGAATTTAAGTGCAGTGTCACGGCACGATTATCTACTTCCAACAAGCTCACGATCTGCTGTGGAACGAAAGACGCGCGCTCTGGGCAAGGGTCTCGGGGAGA
Organism: Colletotrichum sidae; assembly: GCA_004367935.1. Lineage (NCBI taxonomy): Eukaryota > Fungi > Ascomycota > Sordariomycetes > Glomerellales > Glomerellaceae > Colletotrichum > Colletotrichum sidae. The sequence goes on along the minus strand of QAPF01000373.1, from coordinate 30,533 downwards.
CAATTGGACGAGTGGAGGGAGGAATTTGAGACAAACGAGGACAGTGACATTGACATTACCATTTTCTGGGACAAGGACAATGTCAGGAATGACGATGTTGACTGAGGGCGGGGAATGCCATGTACAGCATTGTTCAGAATCATGCATATAATTATAAAACACGCAAAGGAAACCCATGGTGGATGCAAGAATAATAGGCCTGGCTTGTTGAGCACTAGTCAGTCCCTCTACAATACGAAGATGTTGATGCTGTCGGATGTCCGAAAGCTCAACTCGGTGTCGGCCTCACTGCTCATGATCGTGGTCTCCCAAGCGGCGTGCAAAGGTGTTGCCGAGGAGTGCTCCATTCCATCGGGTTTGGTCACGGATCGTGGATCGTGGCTCGAGTGTGAGCTTTTGAGGTGTTGTAAGTAGCGGGCGACCTGTTGACGGTGGAGTGTTGGTGGTGATGACTGCCGGAACCTCCGGAATCTTGATTCAGTTGCGAAATGAATGCGGTTCCAAAACGACAGCCCTGGCCGACGGCTTGATGGTAGGGACTATTATGACGTGAGAGACCAAATCAAACAAGGGTGTCCCATACAGACACCTACCCATAGTTACAGTCTAGGAGGAAGTGAGAACTGCTCTGAGCAAACTATCCCAACTTAAAGCTGGAAACCTTTCACACCGAGTAGTTTATTTCAATGTGGTTTCTAGAAAACTTAACGTAGTCGAGAATGGCTGGTTTGTGAAGTTGCAGTTACACTCGAATAATTTCTAGATCTCTACCAGGCAAACGAACGTCTCGTCTCCATAGAACGGCAACCTGTGGACCCCGCCGCGGACGAGGTAGTATTGTAAATGTAAGAGGCTTGCCCCCGGGCGCTGTATGTCTGCTTGTAGGGCGCCGCATGAAGTCTGTCGACAGCGGCGGCGACTTTCCCAAGCCCGCTTCCAGAAACGAGGATCCCCCGGCTGATCTCGACTGCAGTCGGACTGGAATGCGATCGTGACATGCACGGCCCGGGGAACTTCGTGCACCCCAGCATACCGTCGGAAATGGCCTCCGAGACAATCATTCGCCCTGCCCTGCGCTAACACTCTCGCTATCACGGAGTCAACACGAAGGCCCTGGACACGGGCCGATATGTCTGGTGGATGGCAGACCATGCGATGATGAGACGTAGTGGGACCGCAGCTCAACCCCAGTGATGTCCCTCTGGAGGTTGCAAATTGATGACTCTGTTAACAGTCCTTTGCTGTCTATTTGTACCTTGGAACTTACGGAGGGTTCATTGCACGCTTTACAGGTTGATGTGTTCCGCTGACCCCAGTCGAAGGCGTAGTTGATGACTGCTTGAATTTCGCGTGGGCGTGGAGTTAGTCCCTTGGTCACTCCAGACCAACAATCTGTTTCCATTCGCCCGAAATGGAGACATTTTCCTATGAGAAGGAACATTATCAGCCACACGGGGTTCTCTAGATCGTATCAAGCACGAAAACTGTCAGGATCGTCTCACTCTTGGCCGTTACAAGTAGATAGATCGAATCCTCACATCTACTCGTCCCGACACTCCCGAGACTATCTATCCGGCGACTCCACTTGCCCGGGCGACAGCAGGCCCGGGCACTATCTTGTGATGTCGGAATTAGCGGCCTGACATCAGGATCCAATATGGATTACTCCGTGATGGTAACAAGGCCGGCGGATGCCAGCGGACGGGCTCGAGATGATATCAACACTCGCGATTAAATACCCCATCTACGAATGTCGTTGAGACGCAAGAGGCAGACGCAGCCTTCGAGTATACATCTCTACAGACCAGTTCCTCGCCAGTCAACCATCACGCAACGATTCTGATACCAATTCCAATAAAGATCGTCACCTCTCGAAAAGTCGAAAATGAAGTTCTGCCTCCTTGCCATGACCGCACTCGTCGCCGCAGCCAACGCTGCCAGCGTCGACGCCGGTCTCGTCAAGAGACAATCACAGTGCACTCCGTTCAGATGTTCGTCTTCACTATTACCATGGACGGAGTCCAACTTGCTGGAATGTCAAGTACTAACACCCGCGTCCTTGCTCAGTCGATTGCTCCTCGAGCCTCCCGGCCTGCTGCGGTCCCCTGACCTGCAAGAACGGCCTCTGCGCATACCCGTAGACTACAGTGCTGCCAGTCATTGGAATTGCAGAGCCAGAGCGCGACCCCGAAGGGCACCTGGTGGTCAGAGGACCGTTTGGCGCAAGACGACGCAATAATGGCCGAGGCTTCACTCAGCACAGGAGAGTTGCGGTAGATATTGCAGAGCAGTAAGGGAGGCGATCACCGACAAGCTGAGTGCTGACCAGCAACACCGACAAGCCGACTAGCAAGGAGAAACATCAGGATAAGAGCACTTTTCCCTTGGCTTAACAGCTGTATATAAGACAAATTTGTATAAGCGATAGAATCGAACTTCATCGAACCTTGGCTTGTATTACTTTTGGGTAGTCAACTGATGACGTGTTCGTGCCAGACTTGTCAACTGATCATCGTCATTGGGGACTTACCTTTTCTGGGATCGAGAGTACTACCAAGCTGCTGGGAAAACAAAGCGCCTCGTGACCAGCGTCCAGAAAACTCATCACGACCCATAGCGCGGCCGGATTAGCCCCGAGGGTACGTTCGACTGCCAACCCAGCCCACACAGATTGGTTACATGGCAGCTGCTCTGTTTACCTGTCGAAGTGTTTGTGGACTCTACATTCTTGATACCAGCATTTCTAAGCACTATCAATCATCGAAAGCTCTGCAGTGTACGGATACAGTCTCCATATTTCGAGTCCAGCTTAACGACCTCTGTTGTGGGGAGTCTCGCAGTCACCGTTGATAGGCTACAAACGATGGCTGCTTGTTCGACTGGCCGTGTTGACGCCTTATTGAAAACGTATTCGTGAGGCGGTGATTTGACAGATTTTTACATCAAAACCAATTGCATAGCCATGGCTATATCTCAACCAAACGCACTCCTTCACTAACTTCAGCTGACCCCAAAAGACATACACATGCTGCAATCTAGACGACAAGAATGCTTACAATTGGAAACAAGTTCTCTTCCCTTCTCGAAGCCCGGTACCGAGATGGCAAATCTCTGTGACTGTACGGGCTCCTAAACCTGACACTTGAGCTCATGCTGCATCGTAAATCACACCCGAAATTACTCCCAGCCCGCCTCGCTCCGGGACCGCTGGGGGGGGGG
>QAPF01000373.1:0-27274 GCA_004367935.1 Colletotrichum sidae | reverse complement strand
GGGGGGGGGGGGGGGGGCCTTGTTGCGACTGGCTCCAGCGCTTCGACATCGTCCCTCCGCCAAACTTGAGGCATCGTGGCCGTCCAAGACCCAGAGCGCGAGGATAAGCTGGCTGCGCTTGCTGGTGACCGAGAATCCATACCCCAAACACCCTCGTCTTTGTCGCGGATCTCCACCGCATCTGCAAAGTCTGCGAAAGAGCCGGCGCAAAGGACGGCGGGTCGGAGAGGCTGGACATGTTCATCAGGCCGACTGTCGATTGCACCCTCGTAGCGCAGAACATGAGCCCTGCAGCTGAGTCTGTCGACCTGGGTATCTAGTACATCAGCGCTGTGAAAAACAGCTGCACGCCTCGACTTCCCCATCGCACGGTTGCATCATTTGGCATAGGGATTGGATACCCGGATCCTGCTGAGCATGCCTTGGTCAAGCCTCGTCTTGGGCTCGACGCCATTCTGCACTACGAGGTGTGGAGCGTTGAGCACGGGCAAGAGCATTTGGAGTCGTACAACAAGGACTTTGGGTGTTTTTTACGAGACGGAGGGCAAGTTGGGACGGGGAACATGGACCGAACTTGCGTCACGACATTTGGAGTCCGGCATCCTGGATGGTCGTGAGAAGATGCGCGAGGTTGTCCGGCAACGTGGGCTCCACCATGGATAACGGAGTCTGTCGATAACGAGGATCCAAAGTCATAATGTAGCCCGTCCGGATCCAAGGTGAACGGACCTGTAGATGTCTATTATTATGTTATCCGGATAGTTTCTAATCTGTAGATGAATGCCTCGAAGGTTTCGCAACTAAAATATCCTACTCCCGAGCCTAAACATAAACTTCATGTTACTTCAAACCCCAATAACCTCAATGCATCGAATTTAATAACGGCCCAGCTTTAAATTCTATGATACTTGCTACTTACTGCTACTGCTCATTTCTGTATATATACTCATAGACGTTTAAACACGTGGATCTGGAGTCTCATGTTCTCCAGGCTCACTGGGAATTCCAGATTCTCCCGCAACCGGTACCATATGTTATCCTCGGCAGTAACTTTTTCCCATGCAGGAGTTGACACTTCTTCCTCACCTTCACTATTACCGTCCGCGGCCTTTTTCTTCGGTTTTGGCGCGAGGGTATAGTCCAGGAGCCAAGACATCAGATACTTCTTCTTTTCTTCCCCTTCTTTAGTGCTGCCGATAGTCGTCTCGGAGTAGGACCCAGGACTGTCCACCACAAGTAACAAGCTACCCGTGGGAGTGGCCTCCGTCATTCTGAGGAGAAAAGAGGTGGTTTGTACCATCGAGGCTGTGTAGAGCTCGTTCAGGGTGAAGAACAGCGTGAGCAGCGCAGGATCACGACCGATAGCCGCGCAAAGGTCCTCGGTGCTGTAGCTCAGCACGTCAGCGCGCGTGAAAGTGTGACGTATAGCCCCTGGCAAGAGGAACGAAGCGTTCGCTGCACGAGCCGCGGCACTGGCATACTTGGACAGAGTCGGAGGAGTCTCAAGACACGCATGTAGCTTCGAGAGTACAGAAGACCAGTCCGCGGTGTCGATTAGGTGGAGGTTGAGGAGTGCTGGCGAGGGTTCACGACCTGAGATTGGTGAAGCGTGCAGGCCTTTCGAGGCGTCTTCAGGACTTGGAGGTGGTGCTGGTCTACCGGCTGCGGCTGATGGCTGCAGATGACGTAGAAGACCCGAGAATGCCATGATCTCGGCTGCACCACCGCCAAAACAGACGACGTTGGCCGTCTTCTGCCCATCGTGGCCGTTACCGCTAAGCTGCTGGACGCAAGCGTCATCGGGCCTCTCCTGGCAGATCCAGGCCATCAACTGCGCGTACGCCAGCGCACGGCTGGGGCTCCAGCGAATCGCATACGCTTCCAGAAACTCGGGTTTCTCGAAGGCCCTCTCTAGGTCCTTGCTGGAAAGCGCATCCTTGATCACCTTCAGCGTCGGCTTCAGAGCCTCAAAGTCGTGGCATGCGGGGAACGTGGTGCGGAAGGCGTTTAGGATCAGCGACTCCAGTTCCAACGGGAGCACATGTTTCAACGTCCGGGGTTCTGTTGGCGTCCTCGCTGGGGACTGTTGTTGAGGCTTCGTCTTCTTGTTGTGGTGGTACCCAGGCCCATTCCAGCCTGGGGGGGCGCGAGGTAGTGGGAGTGGCGCTTTCGACGAACCGCTGCTCAGGGGTTTGCCATGTTTCGGCTGCGACTGGGCTTTGCGATCGTATTTCCCCATCGTAGGTTTTCAGGCGGTGACAGCTTTGCTCAGATTCCAGTAGAATGATGATGGTGAGCCTTGTGCTGCGAATCTCTTGTCGGGCTGATTCTGCAGCTGAAAATTTCCGATAGTGCGTCGAGATGAGTCAGCGCTCTGAGAGTATATAGAGTTAGGGAGATCGGCTAGATACTTCCGAAGATGGAGCTAAAGCAAGTATGTTGGGTCCATTGTACTAGTAAAAAGCTAGCATTTAAACTACATCGCTAATCTATATTTCAAGATAAGTTCGATAGGTAAGTGATGTATCGTAGTCTCTATCGAAGTTACTTCAATTCGCAGGTAGATTGTAATAGTTACTTCAGACTGATTAACACGATTCGCCCGACTTTTGGAGCACCCACACGCCCCGCCAGCTAGGTAAGGTAGTACAAAGTACAACACACTTGGACCTAGAGACTGGCTTGCTGATTTTCATAGGTAGGCATCAGTACTGTCATCGTCGGCGCGCTTCTGGCTACTTTCCACTCAGTGGGTGCTGGGTGTTGGTGATGCAGTATCCTGATGTCGGAGAGGCGGGTACTGCTAAGGTGGCGGAAGCCGGAAGGAGTGGGCGGGCTTGGAGGCGCAAGATGCTCGAGTACTAGCCGCATATCAATCCCTCCAACTGGCAAAATGGCTGGATCTAGTTTTGGACGTCGACAATCAGCTTCGTCCTTCTAATATCTCCGAGTCCATGCTCGTTCGCGTAATTGCTGCTTATGGTTCAACTATGAGCATACGTCGAGCAGAGACGTGTAGAACTTGCCCAATACCTTGGCTATATCGCTTTTCCAAATGCAGCGCCGTTCCACATGAAGAAGAAGCTGATGCACCATGTCAGAGTTCATCCTCGACCCACAGTCGCGGTGGTGGTTGTAGATTCAATAAACGTACGTCTACTTGCCCACCCGAGGTCGTTTTACTCTGGATAATAAAATATATTATAGCAATGCCGGCTTCTGAGCGTCTGGTATGTCTCCTCCAGAAATTAGGGAGCATCTGGACACTTGGCTTCCTCTTTTGCTCCTACCTCGCTCGAGTCCGTAGCTTTGGGAAGGTACAACTGTCAAGGCCCTTCCGAAATAATCCGTTTACTGTCTCGCCTACCTCCCAAGCGTTCTTTCGTTTTGCCTCACCGAGACTTCAGCGTGACAAACGACCTTTCGTTCACCCCTGCATCTGCCACTTCCCTCCCCAATCCCTGCCACTTCAACCCATATACCACTGCACATCACTATCATCACTCGAAAATGAGCCACATCATCGTCAAGTCGGAGCCCGAAAGAGACCCTGGCGATGAAGGTGAGAATCGCGAGGCTCCTGTGGCGGGAACTCCGACTCTCCGCTTGAACCTCCGTCCGATCAGGGACCTTCTTGACAGCGCGACGGATGCTGCTGCCCTCGAGCAAGCCATGATACTTGGTCAGGCGGTCATTGCCGAGATATCCCCCTTGATCTCCCAGCTGGCGGCGCTTGACGTGAACTCCACTGCAAGGAAGGACGACGTGCGCGACTGGGAGAACGCAATTGCAGAAATTCAGGACCTCGCACGACCGACCCGAGACATCATCGGCGTCGTAGGCGCCACAGGTGCTGGCAAGAGCTCCCTTGTCAATGCCATTCTGGATGAAGAGCAGTAAGTTGACAGTGAAGCTTCATCTCCACGTACGCTGATCAAAGCGCAGGTTTCTACCCACCAGCTGTCTGCAGGCGTGCACAGCATGTGTCACCGAGATATCGTACAACTACGACGGGGATGAATCGGCGGCTTACAGAGCGGAAATTGAGTTCATCCCACAAAACGACTGGCACAATGACATACAGAAATGTCTTCAAGAGATCACCGATAGTCTTGCCTTGGGCACTGCCGACTACACAAATCCGGATACTGACGCCGGCAGCGCCTTCCTCAAACTGACGGCTGTGTATCCAAGCCTCGGCATTCAAGACATTCCCGGCACTCCGGCGGCTACTCTGCTTGCGGATAGCAACACTCAGCGGGTTCTCGGCAGCACGATCAAGCTGAAGGACGTCAGCTCCAATGGTATTTTCAACCAGGTTCAGTCCTACATCCAAACTCAGAGAAAGGGAAGGGACAGCCAAGCTGCCTGCATGAATCACTGGCCCCTCATCAAAGTTGTCCGGATGTTCACCAAGGCTACAGCGTTGAAGACAGGGGCCGTTCTTGTAGATCTTGTAAGTCGTGCAGCGTGCTGGTGCGCCTCGATGTTGTCCAAAGCTGACTTACTGTCTTCCTACCCAGCCTGGCTCGCACGACTCCAACTCCGCTCGTGCCGCGGTTGCGACTGAGTACATCGACTCGTGCACCGGCCTCTGGGTGGTAGCGCCTATCGCCAGAGCCATGGACGATAAATCAGCAAGATACTTGTTAGGAGAATCTTTCCGGCAGCAGATGATGTTCGACATCAAACATTCGGCAGTCACATTCATCTGCTCGAAGACAGATGACATCAAGGTCTATGAGGCAGTTGAAAATCTCGAACTGCCGCTCCAATACGAAGGTGCCGTCGGCAAGTCGGCGACCATGACTCAAGAGATTCACGCCTTGGCAAACGAGCTGTCCGACGTCAAAGAACAGAAGTCTGCCTTGAGAGACCAGATTGACGCAATACGCGACAAGATTGATGGTCTCTCTGAAGAGAAAGGTACAGACACGGCTTCACCTGTCCTCCCTGCGAAGCGAGGTCGATCATCTCTCGACCCTGTTGGCAACGAGCCGGCTGAAACAGACCAGCTGGAGGCATCCAAGAACGAGCTCAAGAGCCTGCGTCATCGTCTGGCGGCGGTCAATGAGAACATTGACGACCGGGAACGTGCCCTTCTCAACGCTCGACTTCGCAAGGAAGAACACTGGGGTCGTTTGAAAGAGGCGTGCGTCCGTGAGCGCAACAGAGCGTCCACTCTGGCTATACAAACCGATTTCGGGCAGTGCATTAGAGAGTAAGTCCTGTCCAAGCTCCTTGATTGGTATCTCTTGTTAACATCCTCGCAGGAATGACCAAGCCAAGGCTGCTGCAGAGGACGAGGCCTTCGCAAATCCCGACGAGGACCGTCAAGACTACCGCAGGATTGCTGAGAATCTGCCCGTCTTCTGCGCCAGCAGTCATGTGTACCAAAGGCTCCGAGGAAGGCTGGCCACCGACGACGTGAGCACCAGCGGCTTCCCGGACGCGGAAAGCACAGTAGTTCCGGCGCTCCAACGCCACGCACAGAAACTGACCGCTTCGACGAGAGTTGCAAGATGCCGTCAAGCGCTCTCCAGGATCTGCGTACTTCTCTACGCCATCAGCTGCTGGATCATCGGCAGTGATGTCGTCAAAGCGGGCCTAGACCCTGGCTCGATAAGGCAGTACATGGCGCAGGAGTTTGGCACTCTCAAGGCGGTAGGCAATGTGTTGATGCTCGTGCTTGTTCAAGCTGACCAACGCTTCGCAGAAGATCCAGGCTTCCAAGAATCACTGCGGCAGTATCATACATCTCATCATCGAGACAACCGTGGTCAATCCACTGACTGATCTCCTCCCAAATGTTCCCGGCGAGGCAATTCGAGTTGCTCGTCGGTGGTTCGTTCCCCGAGCCGCGAGCTCTTACTCGTACACGACTTTCAAGTCGCTCTGCAAGAATGATGGACAGCGTCCCATGCGCAGAAACGCTGCCGCCATCAATTTGCAGGCGGAGCTTTTGCACCCGATCCTTGCGCAGATCGGGCCCAACTGGAGACATGCGTTCAATAGAGCCGTTCCCAAGGCTTTGGAACAACTTGCGATGGACTGCATGATGCACGTGCAAGAGTTCAAGGCCAGGGTTGAGGAGCGATACTCCACCAACGGCGAAATGGCCAGCGCCCTCGACGTGTTCGCGGGACAAACAGAAACAATGAGGGGGCTACTCTCGGGGATGTCATTTGACGTCAAGGAGCTTCTTCGAAAACGTCAGCAGATAGCGAACAAGAAGTTTGAGCCTGCCGTTCGGGACGCGATGCTTCGCATTTACAGCGCTGCCCGGGACATCCAGGGTACGTATGCATCGTCTGGCTCTTACGAGCTTCCTCACTGCACTGCAGGCATAACATAATGTGCTTGACTAACAAAGCTTCTCTTGCCCAGGTCCGGGTGCCCACAAAAGGTTGAAGACGCTCGTAGTTTCCGAGCTGGAAAGCTGCTCACCCGTCATGTTCCGCTCCTCTGTCAGTGCGGTGCAGACCAGTCTACAGCTTCTAGAGTCCAGTATCGACTCCAAAATCGGCAAGGATCTCGGGAATTACCTCAAGGACCTTGAGAGCGGCGCAACAGGGGCCCTGACATCGGTCGCTGAGCAGAGAAAACTGCGTGAAGGCGAGGTGAAGCCAAGGCAAGACCTCTTGGACATCTTTTCCGATGTCCCACGTCGCTTCGCTCATCTTGCCGACGCTTCATAAGGTGGATACAGACGTGGGGCAAGGGGATCTGTCGCAGCACTTTGGGCATGTTCATCGTCAGAGATTTAGCCTTTGAAGGCGGCACTCGGCATCATACAGCCAGCTCACTGAGCAAATAGCAGAGGATATAGAGCTTCGGACTTGCATGAAAACACTGGCATTACATAGTTAGGGAAATAGCATCATGGACAGTACTTGGCAATGAGCATAAGGGCTGGTAATTGGCAGTCCAGCTCTGATCACGTCTGAATGCGTCGTGCCGTGTTCTTGGGCCGCCTGTTTTTGGATATTATTCAAGTCCGACCGGTTACTCACGCATCCATTTCTATTGCTCATACTATCCCATGAGCTCAAAACCTTTCTATCCAATCCTTATGTATATATCTTTGATATAGCGGCTCGCCGGGAAACAGACCATGTTTATGCGCAGCCGCCTTTCCGCGAGCAAGTCTCGGGAATATGGGGTAACTTGAGGTGAAGCCTACAATAATCAACGGCTTCACAATAGGGTTCCACGCATCTCAATCACTTATCAACACTACAAGAGGATACTCGGCTGGGGTGGGTAGCAGGAAACGCGTCCAATGTCATCTCGGGCATGTACGACCCGGCTTGGCAGGACACCCATCGCCTCAGTGGCTCTCGAGCAGGGCGCCCATTGCAGCGGATTGCGGCGGGCAGGCTGTTTGGAGTTACTAAAGTGATGGCTACTGCAGCAAGGCTTGGTTTGTGACGGTTTCGTTGAAAACAGGTGGGTGCCTGGGCCTCGACTGTATGATGGCGCCTATTTAATTGCAGACTGTGCAGGTAGTCCTCGCGTGGGGCGTGATGCCTTGGACTGGTGCTGTTCTATTGAGAGCTGAGTACCAGTCCTGATGATAACATGGATGCCGAGGGCTAGATGGAACAGGATTTATTTTGGCTTGATTCCGTGCGGCCGGCAAAGATGGGAAGACTTGGCATCACTGTATGTTATACTGGCAGCCGAACCGGCTGGCCACCGCTTGGACTAAAGGTAGCTGCGCCGGCCATCTCCCAGGTCCTACAATGTACTCGTTCTTCCAAGCCCAATTTATTACACGGCGACACAGTCACCACACATACATCGAGGACCAGATACGGAACATGACGGACCGAAGTAACCCTCGTCAAGCAGCTCGACAAGGAAATTGAATAGTATTTACACAAATGCCTCGAGCGAACCAAGTAGATTATTTTTTTGCAAAGCGCCCGCTTGACCGGCCTTGAAAATGACACGTGTAGGAGATCTTCCGTCGTCTTGCCGTTCTGCGCCAGCGCCATACTACTCCATAGCCTGGGCCCAAGTATGTTTAGAGGAAAAGAAGTGCCGGTTCCCAGGCGCCTCTTTGCCTTGTCGTGGCCCTAACGATCATCAATCCCTGGAGTAATGTAGCCCTCTTCGAACTCCTCTGTTATGGCCTTAAATTCACCGTGTCACCAATCCCCATGACTGTCAAGTGACTTGTTGTGAACTGTCCTCCAAGATTTGAAGAAGCCCTCCGTTGTACAGACATGTTGTGTGCCTGTCAGGTCGAACGACCAGGGCTGTCCGTCTGACTGCGGCCCTTTCCCTGGCTCAGAGTCTCCCTCTGAAGGCTATGCATTGTGAATGGTGTGCTGAGAGACCTCTTTCGTGGTCGAACCGGGAGAGAAGACTTGCCAGGTTTCGTCGCTACGCAGCTGTCAGCGGGTTCGACACCAACACCCCACAGCAAAGAGACTCACATGCCCCGCTTCCCGCTCCAGACGCTCATGCAACTCCTGCACCAGCTCTCTGACATGCTTGGTAGCTTCGGCGTGAAGGTGGAAGATGTTCTCGTCTGTCCATGGAGGGGCGACCTCGTGTTCGATCGGCGCCGCGGTCTTATCAGTCTGAGTGGTGGGCCTGCTCGAAACGCTGTTAGAGAAGGGTAACTTGAAGGTCTCGTGTGTCAATCCCTGGGTAGGCGAGGGACCAACAGGGACTGGCGACGGGACGGTACGGGGTCTGCCGCTCCGCTCGAGCTTGTGCGCCACTTTGCCAGCAGTCTCTTGACCGTCTCGGCGCTCCGAGAGATCATGCTGGGTCTCTGTGATACGGCTTCGGAGTTTGTGCTGCTCTTGACGATTACCCATCCGGGCTCCCACTCGTTTTCGACGTCTCGCACCTTATTGGCCTGCGCGGGAAACTCCATATTGCGTTCGCTACTCGGTAGCTGCTGTATCTGCGGAAGAAAGACGAATGGGGGCGCCGCCGGGTTGAGCAACGTTTGTTAATCGGGGAGTTTTGAAGGTTCTGAGCTTGCGGAGGCTGCAACGCAATGGTGAGTCGTTGCGTTGCTCGACGTTTGCCAGGAAGAGAAGGATTGACCAGGATGGCCTTGGTACGAAGATGCGGCAGGAGAACGTGGGGCGTCTGGACCCCAAGGCGCAGGAATAAAGGGCTGGTGGTCGCATACCGTCCTCGTTGGGAAGTAATTAGGTTTTATTTTTAAGTAATTTGAAGTTATTATCTATATGAGTTTTAAATTTATAAATAGTTTCTTTTTTATATTTTTAATAATCTTTTTAGTATATTTATTCTAATTAATAAGAATTGTTTTTTCTTTTTAGTTATGTACCAGGTGACGTAAGCAATAAGCAACATGGCGGACACCGCAGGTCAAGGGGTCGTGTGACTGCTGGCCAATCAATTTACACAGAGCCACACGTCAGATTCCTCGCGTGGGAGCACAGATACACTTCGCCTATTTCTTAATTAAAACGACAACTCTAATTGTTAGACTGCAACGGCGAGCTTCCGCAGGGCTGTGTACTACATGTACGTATGCCATGCTCTGTGGTCACCGAGAAGTGGCAGAGGGGGTTCATATGAGGGTGGGTACCTCCATTCCAGCAACGGACCAGTGCAGCAGGTAGCCAGCCGTAATGCAGGCGCGTTTAGAGGTGTGCATGCCCCCAATAGCTCGAAAACTTGTACCGCGCAACATGACACCAACGCAACACAATGGTCCTTGCATGACACTATCTATCTCGCTCGGTATGCAGCATACATGCGAACGCAGGACAGTGCCTCCAGCTAGAAGCACGTCTCCTTGCGGCACAACTTCCAAGCACCCTCCTCCCCCATGATTGAGAGCGTCTGCTGGACCGAATGGCGGGAGTTATATTAAACTCCACTTCGCTGTCACACTGGCCGCATGTCATCTACATCACTGCTATACAACGACAAAAGCAGCTTACAGCCTCCAGGTGTTGTGACGTTAGATATCTACACGGCATCCTAGCTATATCGAGGTCAAGGGCATCAATACGTTAGGTCTAGGGGCTTCAAGGGTTTCTGAGACTACCTGTCGAGCGACAGGACTTACAAATGTCAGCTTCCAAGCCGGTACGCGACAGAGCTTAGTATCCTCAATAGATTGATCTTTAGAGAGTACCTCATAGTCAACAGTTGACCTAGTTAATACTTCTTGATTCTACAGCCAGCCTTAGGATGAACAGAGGTGAGTCTGTTAGTCGTAAGTGACTCGTCACCTTGCCTGAGGCGGCCTCGTGCGCACAATACGGATACAACCACTTTGAGAAAAAGCATCTGGCTTTGTTCCCGCCCATGGTCATTGTGTTCTACGCCGAGCCCATCATTGATCTTGCCAAAAGGACGAAGCCCGTCAAACCCGGTTGGGATAAAGAAAGCTACCAGCGCATCTATCACGTTGCAGAAGAGCAAATTATGTCGTATGTTGGCATAGGCACGGGCGACGGGAACGAGCCGTATAATTTTTAATTCGAAATCACCCACAGCGGCCTAGGGCTGAGCTATCGAGGAGAGCAAGGGGCGAAGGACCCGCTCAATGGCAGGCCGATCCAGAGCAGAGGGGTCTTACTCGAGAGTCTAGCCGATCGAGTCTTGATCGATATCGCCGTGGAGCTAGGAGAGAAAAACTCCAACCTGCTGTTCAGCTCGTGCACGAGGCTGCCCGACTACATTGTAGACCAGCAGAAGAACAAGGCCAACTGGAAAACGTCGCGCCTGGAGACGTGGAAAAACGCCCGCCAAGACGAAAGAGGAATCTCGGCGGAGCTGCGCGCCATCCATGGGGGCCTGTATCCGCAATCCAATATTGTGGTTGCGGATGATCCCATTGCAGAAATGGCCGCACGGACGTGGATAGATCAAGAGTTTGGCCTGGACCGACGCGAATTTTCACTAAGGATATCACCTATCAGGCTATCACGACTGGCTGGAGGGTACCAGTGGGCATGTAGCCCCCCAAGGCTGCGAGCATCGGAGGAGGCTCGTCGATGCTGTACAGGGGCTGAACGCGAGCTTCAAGGCAAACACATTGGGAGAGGCTGTCGTCGACGTGGGTCCAAGTCTCGCAAGCCCTAGTCCCAGTATCCCGGAGAATCCAGACGTTCCAGACGAACGAATTCATCAATGGGTAGTAGATCTGGGCACGCAAGAGATGTTCGAGAACCCTGCCAGGGTGGGACCAGCTCAATGTGAGCGACCAGAAGAAAGTGAGGGACGGCCGGAACATTAGACACGACCAAATCGAGCAGCCTGCTTTTGCGATTCGGATCACGGCCAAAAGGGGCGTTGTGTCCGATTTGCCCGCGGATGCAAACCGCGCATTGTCCAAGCTGCGCGACGAAGCAGTAATACGTGAAGCTTCCGATGATGCCGCTGCCGCCACGGCCGCAAGGGTAGCCCTAACCCCGTTACCCCCATCGTGGTTGGAACCACCAAGTTCACTTTTGTCAGCAGCAGCAGCGGTTTCGACCAAGCATATGGTTCAGAAAGCCAGAGAGCAGCATTCGAGGGCCACGACGAACGCCTCCAGGAACTCATTGCTGACCCGACGAGCACAATGAGCGATCCCACGCAGTGTGGGACCGAGCTGGGAATCGCATGTGAGCAGGGACATCTCAGTACCATTCACTTGCTGCTGGATCACATGCCGGAGATCAACCTTGAGGGCGAGAACGGGTATCCGCGGGTCCTGGCCTGCGCCAAGGGACGCGAAGCCGTTGTACGACTGCTCCTGGATCTCGGTGCCAGAGTCAACCTCGTCTGCCTCCGGAGCGGTTCGCCTCTTGCCGTGGCTTGTGAAAAGGGCCACAAGAGCATCGCCAATCTGTTTCTGGATAGGGGAGCCGACCTGACGTTCCAGCCACTTCATTGCCCTATGGCTCAAGCAGCAAGCAACGGCCACGTGGGTATTGTCAAGATGTTGTTCGACCACCAGATGGAGAGTGGTAATACGAGCCCCGTGACAGAAATGGTAACAGCGGCCTTTCACGACGCGTGCCTACTCGGCCAGAGGGATGTCGTCGGATTGCTTCTCCGAAAAGGAGCAGACGTCAACTGCAGGGATGGTTGGTTCGGTGCTCCCTCCAAGCGGCGTGTGTCCACGGGCATATGGAGACCATCCTTATTCTGTTCAACACCATGCCACGATAGATCTGGTGGCAAGAGATAGAACCGCGTTACATGTCAGGTAGCATGTGCCCGTGGCCATTATGCCGTCGTCAAGTTGCTGCGCGGGAGAGGGGCGCCGGCGGAGAACTTGCACGGCCAACCACCAAACACCGAAGTGGCCTTGCTCCTGTTCCCGGCCTGGGTCCCGCGCCAGCCCGCGGTCGAGAGGTACAAATGTTGGCTGGGACAACACCGGATCGAGCCTTCCGACAAGGCAAAACGTGGGTACCGGCAGCTCTTTAACTTGATGGCGCTGCCCGCCTGCGGCTGCTTGGTATGCTGGGTGGATGCTCATGTTTATCCCCCGTATTCTCGGCACCTGGCACCTGGAGAAAGAGGAAGCGAGACGTCGGTCGTTGCAAGCAGGGTACGGACCGGGAACGGCTCGCGGAACTGTTGATCAGAAACCATTGCCGGCCAGGGCGCAAGTCGTTTCACCCATCAGACCACCAAACAGCACCCGAGGCCAGGTCCATGGAGCTGGCGCCAAAAGTCGTGCGACTGCGACACGCCAGCCATCTAACCCTAACCCCTCGCCAGCAGCATCTCCCAAATTGCCAGCCCCAGGTCCGACATCCGTCACTGTTACTATACTAAAAAGTCAGGCAGAACATCTACCGGCTTGGGGGGCCAGTCCAGGGGCTGATCATAAGGCACGAAAAAGTCAGGCTCTAGCAGCCACCACCACCACCCCAAATAGAGCGTCCAACCAGTTCTTCACCAATGTTGCAGCCCAACAGCCATCTACAGGCCCCCTTTTAGCTGGTGGCAAGGGGCCGGCCGCCTATCGGCGCGTGTACAACACTCATGGGGAGACGTCCTCAGATATGAACACGATTGGTACGCAAACTCCAAATCATCAGCCGTCGAATCCAAATCATCCCTCCCGCCCGAGCCAGCCGCCGACTGCTGCAGCAAGTCAACGAAAGCTACCCCCGAGCCCACAGCAGAGAGAAGGCGCAGAGCAGCAGCCGGTTGTCCCAAGCCAGCCATTCTCTTCAAAGCACACAGGACTATTCAGTGGCTTGCTCGGTAGAAAGAATACGTACAGATGAATAAGATCGGGTCTAGAGGTAAGTGACAACTTGTTTAGTATTACGAGGGATCTACCTACTTATTTAGCCACTTTAGGTATTGAGCGTTTATGACGATGGTGGTAGCGTCAGCAAATCACGAAGCACATGGGCAACATGGTCTCCACAGCCGCGACGTTTACAATGGATAAAGTACCATAACGCATAACGAACAGCATCAGCAATGGGGAATAACGGAAGAAAACAAGAAGAGCCTATGGTTATTTGCGGTGTTGCTTTACCGGGGGAAGAGAATCGTCTTGTTGTATCTACACATGGTGTAGAGTATACAGGCATCTTGCAGGTCCCATTTCTTCACATACGACCATACCTACTGGAGAACTCGGCATCCCGTCCGCTCTCCCACAGATAAGCCAGTAAGGGCCGGATTAGTAGTTGGGTCGGTGACGACCAGCGAATACCCGGTGTTGTATGTCCTTTTTGCAACTTGACCTCGTCCAAGCGAAGATATCTCCTTGAGTCTGGTGCTAAGCACTTTCAACCTTGATAGCCCATCGCGGCTACGCCTATACAGCAACCAAGCAGTCCCTTTACGATGAGGCTTTCACCTACAGCCCAGCTACGAAGAATAGCTGCCTGCCTGGGAGCCGGCGCAACGCTGGAGTCCTGATGGCAGGGCAGTGCACACAGCCAGGCGATAACCAGCCGGACAGGTCAGAAGACCGCTGTCGGAGATGCTGAGATGCGATGTCAGCCCTCAAGCCTCTCATTGAGCTCTCTATCACGACCCATACAGCCGATAATCAATTGCAGCTGTCCCTCGGCGACCCGTGGTCATTAACCGACCAACGTCGCCCCGTACGACCTGTGATTACACCGTCCCACACCCTTGATATGACGGTTCAGTTCAGACGCGGCAGCATCACGCTTGTGTCGGACCTTTCCGACCCGCCCAACTCACCCAGGAACACCAATAGTAGAAAGAAGGGTGACAATTAGCCCACCACTAAAGAATTCCTCAAGGTGTAGTACAGGTCCACGCGGACAGACTCATGTAGGCCCCGCAGCCTACTACCTATACATCCACTGACTCGACCATGCACAGGCTCAAGCCCTCAGGTTCCAACGCCAGCCCGATCACTCGCTTCGCTGCGGAGACTTGGAGCAAGGCGTGGACTAATAAACTCTGAGAGGGACGGGATTGACGGCAGCAGTCTGTCTGCCGTGCTGCGCCCATGCTCCCTCACAGAGACGCCACGCGCAACGTCTCACCACGCAGCCGGTTACGCGATGCCAAGTACATGTGGAGCTTCCCCGGAGTTTAGCTCTTGGTTGCGCCCGAGGAGATGTATGGAAAGTGAAGGTATGCATGTATGATCTTGGATCAGGTTTGGACGTGATGGATAACCCTATATCTGATCGTCGAGGGGGTTGTCAAGAAGGAGATTGAAAATTGGTGCCAGCCACCAATAGCCACAATGACGACGCCAAAGAGCATATATCCATGACCAAGAATCTACCAGCTCATAACTGGGGTGTTGTGTTGAGATGGAGATTGGCTGGATGAAGCGATATGATAGCTGGAGGTCGAGAAACGTCCCATTTCTGTCCCTAGGAAGTTTCTCCTCCAGCCCGTAGCACTGGTGAAAATTTGGCCAATCGTAGGCAATACCCGGTACGGTGCCCACCTGAAGTGGCACCTAGACCCCACCCGGGCAGCCGCTGCCCCTCGGGCGGAACAACCAATGACCGCTTGCTTCCCTTCCCAGGCACGTGCACCATCACGCTGCACCCAGTTGTGCATTTGCAACGCTTTTACCTCTGGCCATCGCCTGCATCGCTTTCCCTTATCAACGTCCACGCCAGCGTCTCTGTTCCACCTCTGTCGGCCCAGTCCTCCAGGCACACGCTCGCGTCGATCGACTGACCTGTCCCTGGCGTCCCGGCTCCACTGCTCTTGACTGCTTGCCTGACTCTTTACACGAGTAGGACTGGGATCCCGTCGGAACCCATCCAAGCCACGACCTTTGCATAGCGCCTGGCTTGGATCTGTCACCCGTCGCCCCGGTCATTCGACTACTCGCACAAGAGCCCCCAATGCACCTCGAGCTGGACCGGGATCACGCCAGGACCCGTCTCGTCCACAGCGACCTGTAAAGGACCAGCCGATTGGCAGGAAAGCACAACGCTATGATCACAGTAAGTGTTCGCCTTGTTCCTGTCTGCTACTCCCCATGTGTGGACGTGTAGGGATTCGACTGCAACCGAGCGCGACGTGTCATACAGCATGACTTTGCGAGTACCGCCGGTCGATGTCTCTGTGGTGCGTGAAGACCTAGACGAACGACGGCACGAGTTCATCGACCAGGCATTCAAATTCAGCAGCGCCTACCTGTCGCCAGAAACAGTCTGTTTCCGCCTTACCGTTACTGTCACGGATGACGAACGCAGCGACACGGTTATCTATCTGCAAATCACACCCGATCACCTCGATTCGCTGCGCATCGAGCCTTGCAGGTTAAAGAACGGAAGCCCGCTACACTTGGACAACGTGCGTCGGCGACTGGGTCGTAAGGGCGGGAGGGGCGACCTTACCCGCCTTCAGTTCCAGCTGCGCAGTGGCATCCACGCGAAGCTCATCGCGCCGAATGATTTCCCCGACTACGAGGCTCTCGCCAGGCCGGCTCGACATACCCTTGGCCTCGTCGCATCGATCGCGGCCTCCTCGTCCTTCTCTCTATACCTTCCCGCCAATCAACTGTCAAAACAGCTTCTCGGGGCTTGCATCGAGGCTGTGGAGCGTTCTTCAGTATTGACAGAACAAGAACTTCGCTCTTATCAGCGTGCAGTGGATCTACAAAGGCTTTACCGTGGCAAAGGTGGCAAGGTGCTCTTAACCGGCGATTATGATGGCAGCTCTCGACCCGAGACCGATTCTTGTGCCACAACAGTGGACTTCGACATTGTCCCACGTCACCAGGGCCTGCCCCCGGTGTACGGTGAATGCGTCGACGAGGGGGTGAAGCCCGGGGCTCTCTTAGATGACGCTATCGAAAGCCCCTTCGTTGATTGTGCGCCGCCAGAGTACAGCGAGACCGAGCAGCCAGGGAATATGCAGCCCGGCCCCAAACGTGTACGACAATGTGGGAATGAGGACGCTCTCCTGCACCCAAGCTCCAAAAGAGTGCTTTCGCGAGGCTCATGTAACACAATTACCGAGACGGCTGCGACGAAAAAGGCTCGACGCCTGGAAGCGAATCCGCGACCGGAGTTTGATGATGCGGACGGCGATGGCAACGTTCTGCTGCGTAACTTGATGCGTCGGCTTGAACAGCAAGAAGAACAGATACAGGAGCTACGTCAACAACAACAGGACGAGCAACTGCGGCAAGAATGTCAGATCAAGCAACTCCAAGAAGAAATTTTCAAACTGCGGAAGCAGAATGCGGACCTCGAGGGACGTTACAGCAAGGTGGAGGATATCTGTGACAGTCTAGAGCATCGACAAGGTCTGGCCCAGGAGGACTTGGAGAACCTCCACGTTCACATTGGTGAGCTCGAAGAGTTTTGCGTCACGCTCGAGAAGCAGATGCCAAATATCCCAGACGAGTTGGAGGAGCTGGTGCGGGAGCAAATAAGCGACATGTCGGAAGAGCATCTAGGCGATTTGATGAGGGAGCGCTTGGGCGACTTGGCGCAAGAGCATGTGGGCGACTTGGTTAGCAAGTACATGGACGCTTTGGACGGAGGGAATCTGGCTGGGCCGTTGGGAGAGTATGTGCGACACACGGTCACGACTCAAATGGCCAAAATGAAGGCCAAAATACGCGAGGCCCTACAAGTGTAGTAAATTCTACCTGTCGGGGCGCATACCTACAGAAGAACTGGATTTTTTATCGCGCCGGCGAGTCCACCAACCACCTCGGGTTGCTGCCTCCCAGCGATTGGGGCGAGCAAGTCGCGTTCCTGTGGAAAAATGGTTCAAGATAAAGCGCGACAGGCACGATTCCGTTCTCCAGTCACGCCCAGGAGCATGCATCAATCGTCCTGATAAATTTCAGTATTTTGGCTGGCATATCAATATCTGTGGGTATCGCGAGGTCACAGCGACTCCGAGGTCACAGCGACTCTTGGCAGAACTCGCCTGCATTTATTCCCAGTCTCCCACACCCAGTAAAAGCATATCTGTCTCTCTGTACTGTGTTAGTGCACTTACCCAGCCACATTTCATAGCCACATACCCACCCGCCACGGATACTAAGTCGGGACTCTAGAGGACTGCCTACATCAGAAGCCGTTGGGAACTCAATCCTTTTCTCTCTCTACCTCCGCACCCCCCTGTGGTCATTTTCATACTTTTATCCAATATGAAAGAAAGGATCGTTAATTGTTTTACTTTTATCATAAAATTATTGAAAAGAATAGCCCACAGTGGAAAACCCTGATTTTCACAAACTTACAGCTCATATCCAAAAATGTGTGTGGTTTGTCGTCGCAACGCTCACCACGACGGGAGGACACCGGCACCATCAGAGTCCCGTCCCCTGCCGACGAAGAAGACGGTCGTCCACTCCGCGCCCAGCCACGACAGCGCCGCGACCTTTGTTGCGTACTAGGTCCCAGAGCCGACTCGGGAAGTGGAAGCCCAGCTCCGGCGTCCCTTGTTTGAACGCACCGAGCGGGCCCGCCGCTTCAATAAGTCGCCCGATGCGCTGGCAGCGCGTGCTCGACGAAGCGCGCGTACAAGGCGCGCATCCAGGAGGTTCTACCGGCAGCGGTGAACTGCCGGCCGAATTCCCAGAGCACAAAGTCAATCCAATTGGAGACGCGCATCCACTTGTCCCGGACAGGCTCGACTTTTACGTACTTTTGTCCCATCACGAAGCCGGGCGGCACAAGGTCGAGATACCTATTTAAAGACGGCCATGAAGTTCCGCACCAGCCGCTGATCGTTTTCCTGGTCCACGGTCGCCCTGATGGCGGGCTGTTCATTGCCAATACTTTGTGCGATGCCCAAATTCATCTGGTCGACGCCCGGTCAGAGATTACCTGGTGCTGCGCCTGGTATCTGTGATTCGACGAGGACAGTGGTAACCCATCGCGGCTCGGCCATGGAGTAGGTAGTGCTGCCCGTGCCGACTGTCGTGCTGGGACCCCTGCCGAGCCAAAGGTATAACTTCCTCAGCATCGCATCTGCGGCTCGTATACGCGTTCCGTCTCGAATCTGCGAGTACTGCGCGGTCTAGCTGGCTTTGTCTATTAACTTAACGGGCTGGGTTTCACTGATATCCGACACGCCGTACTATACAATAGGTACGTCCTGTGTATATAGTGAAGCCGCTGAGCAAACGACATTCGGCTCGATCCGAACGATAATGGAGAACAATATCCGTGCCCAAGGTGGTACCCACGTCTTGGTGTTGTTCAGTGGTGATGGAGGACCGACCCGAGAAACCGATGCTATATTAGGATTGCCCACAAGAACAATGATGAGCAGGTGGTAGCAAAGTAAGTAATTAAAGTGAGTCTAGTGCCAGGCGCCCGAGTTATCCGACGCAACATTCGCCCGATTTGAGTGAACGGCGTCAATGGGACAGCTGTGCCAAACGATGACGGAGGTGTTCGCGCGGGAACAGTGGAAAAGCCCCGAAGAAAGACGCCTCAACGGCTCAGATTGCATAATTGAGCGATGGAAGCGTTGCGAAGGCGTAGCCAATCATCAACGCCACATGTCCATATCTGCTTCGTGTCCCACACCCTGACACTCCAACAGATACCCTTCGGCGTCCTTCCAGAGTCGGTTCCGTGGTGCATTGTGCAGCCAATCTCTGCAATGAGCCTCGAGACGCTGATAATGGCTCTCAGACTGCTCCGTCGGAGTGCTGCGAGCCAGGGGACCGAGGATATCAAAGGCTGCCTCAAAAACCCGCCTGAACCCTGTAGAAGAACCACGTCCAGCCCAACCGTCTTGGATAATGTCAGCCAAGACTTCGGCGCCTTGTTCAATAACTCCGTGGCCGCTTGCCAGTGTCGCCCGAAGTTTCTTGATCTCAGCGTATGAGTTTGCCCCATCGAATGGATCGATCCCCGAAAGAATAAAGTGCAGACAAGTCGCCAAGTCAAGGTGGTCTCTTCTCATATCGTTTTCGTAATCCGGGTGTAAGCGCTCGATAGCAGACCCAAAGTCAAACACTTTCAGGCGATTTGTGCTGTCAACACCGAGGTTCCGCACAGCAAGGTCGCCATTTGCCCAACCCTGCTTCTCCAACCAACATACTGCATCGAGTAGTTCCAAAGCCCAGCGTCGTCGGTCTGGTTCGCTTGAGTTACGCCATGCTGCCTCCAGTGGTGTGAGCCGTTCCAGAAATAAGCAGTCGGCCTGATCGGTTTCCAGTCGTCGAGTGATGTTGAGATGACGGTGGGCTTTGACGGTTTGGTAAACCGCGAATTCTTTTTCTAGACAGACGAAACTTCTGAGGGCGAGATCCAGTAAGTGGTGCGTGTCTTTATCCCCAAGGACCGGGTACTGAAACGGCACTTTGACAACGATCTCCTGATTGATGGCATAGACAAGACCTTGTGATGGTCCAACGCTGAGGCATTCACCGGGACGATCTCTAAATGGCGTGATGATTTGCATGTCGTCTAATGTTGAGCAAATGTCATGGAATTGACACCATGTGGTAGTGGAGAAATCCTTCCCCCTCAAATGGCTGTCGGTCTCGGACATTTATATTCATATGTTTCACTATCGGGCCAATCTATTACATAAACGATAGGGCCGCGTACCGTCCCCAGCACCAGCCGAGCGCGATTGCATAAAGTAAGCATAATCTGTTCTGGAAAAAAACCGTGTACAGCCAGCCACTTCGCTCTAAGCTTAACCACACCTATTGTCCTTTGCTACAGTACTATGAAGATAGCGAGTATGCGTAAATCAGGGTATTTACCCAACCGACGGCCGTGCTGCTAATAGAAGGGAGAAGGCAATTATACTTGGGACGACGGGATATCACTTCATCAATTCTGCCCCTTCCCAGCTGCAACACAATCGTCGCACCACTTGTTAACCTTATTGTCCGTAATTGAATGATTATATGGTGGGTTTGAACATTTCGGGCCGCTGGGATAGAGATCACATTGGTATGTTTTCTCAACGCCGTCAGACTTGTGGCCGTATTTTCGGTAAACTGTTGCTGGTGCTGCCTTGGAACACATCTTTTTGTCGGTATGGCAACATTCTACATCGTTTAAGTTGAGATAAATCACTTTCAAAGGGTTGCTCACCTGGTGCTGTTTCTCTTTTTATGAATGGATGAGGTATTTCGAGTGAATCATGGTTGGAAGATGCCTCATTTCTTGAATGATTTGACCTCAATGGTAGATAATCTACCCCGCTTACACAGTCGCAGTCCATTATTAACACGCTTCTCTATCATTCCGATGAATGTGACAGGTGCAAGAACTCTCGCTGCAAGACTTGCCGAACTAACGGCGAATATCCTCACACCCATGCATGTCGACTCTTTGAGCAGTTGTCGAATGATCTATCGGCTGGGCAGTCCTCTCCAATTACGGGTGTATGGCGTCAATTGGTCAAATGTACATGGTCACTTGGACCCCTCACCTGCAATGCAATTGTTTGTTGCTTCGGAGGGATGCGGAACCACCCCAACCCGGAGGAGGCCGTTAACACGCAGCAAGGTAGAGTATACGCAGTACGCCACATTTTGGCATGGCTTGTCGCTCTTTTTTCTTTCGGGGCGAAAGCGCGTAGCCCACCCAAAAATGATTGGGTATCTTGACTAAACGACGAACTAAGCTTGTCGTGCATGTGGCGTTGCCTCCGGCTGCAACGAGACCCTCTCTTGACTATTATCTGAGCGGGGTCCCGGATACCTAACTGTAAATATACGTCTATAGCGTGGAACGTTGAGACATAATATCCTGCCAATGGCCACACACTGGTGACCTGACAAAGATCTGTCACCAGTGTCGCGAAATGTGTCTTCAACTTCGCCTCGTTTTATAGGCTTACTAGGCCTGTCACTGAAAGATCCGCTTGATAAGGACACGACATTGTGCGTCGAGCGGAGAGTCGATCTGGTTGTATCAGATTGTGGTCCTGCTTTCAGCATATGTAAGTCGTGAGACACTCGCTTAGGTGTGTATGACTTCCATGTGACCGCCTGGAATTTCCAGTGCGCCAACCTGCAGGCAGATCTCACCCAAGTTGAATTAATAATTATCTTGCAGCTGCGTAGCTGCCCAATCTGTACAACCAGTATTGGGCTACTTGAGGGCCATTATCACGTAGGCCACCAAGTTGTACCTTGGCATCTGCCTGAGTTCCCTGTCAAGGAAGTCAGGACTTGGGTATTTAATCACTGCTTGACTCCCATCAGGGGAGTTGGACTGACAGACATTAGACTAATCATCTCCAACCTATTTGTTGTATCGTTGAGAATATTCCTCCAAGCATGGCTCCGACAGCTGAATTCGACGGCGATGAGTTGTCGAACAACCTCTCCAGCGATCTTGCGCCGCTTCTCACTCTTTTTGGCGAGCAAGTGACGAAGCAGTTCCTCAGCATGAGCATGGGCTGGGCGGACAACATACTTCTCGCCATGGGGCCACTGGGTGTGATTACGATCATCGTCAGCGCTATTCGTGTTGGAGGGAACAAGACCCTTAAATCACTTATCGGGCGGTATTTGTTCATTCCTCCATTGTTTTTAATAGATGCACTGACCGTCATCTGTCAAGTTCCCGAGAGGGCCAGGCGATTGCCGAGCTAGAAGTACTATCATCAACTTCCGAAAACGTCTGCGAACTATGGAACGGACAGCAGATCGTGCGCACTATCGGGGTCTCGCCAGAAATGGCAGCTCTTGTAGTAGACAAGGATGGGAACGTTTGCGATCTCCAGGAAGGCGTCAGAGAACAGCTGGTTGAGTTTCATCTGGATCGGCCCGGGTACATTTCAAGGATTTCTGATGCCGCACGACGTCTCCGCCGTGTAACGGCGCCTTATCAGCGCCGGGTGAAAGTGCTGTCTGCTATTTTGGCGTTTCTCGTGGATCTGATCGAAAACCGACTCGGGTACCCCGAGCCCGATAAGAAGAAGGAGCTGATGAGCATCACTAGTGGTGCCTCGAACATATCACTCAACATCAAGAATGCTGCAGTGTCGTCAGGTGAACTCTGGTCGTGGGCAGTACTGGGGCTGTTTCTTCAGGGTTTCGCAGTCGCATTTCCCCGAATCGCAGCAGACTATTGGGGATGGAACGATGCCTCAGATAACGATTACGGATATCCCTGCTTTTGTATGGGGAGTCGGTTTCTGATTATCGGCATAATGGCTTGTGGTCATATTATTGAAGGAGTGACTACGGAGCGCAGATTTACGGCAACTCCTGAAGGGAAAAAACGAAAGATCAGGTTTTTCAACCACCAAGAGGCTCGATCTTTAGGAGAGCAGCGGGTCCCACAATGTGTTATATTTTACGATCAGAAGGACGATGCGATCCTCAAAACATCTCGGCTGAACGAAACCCAGTACAGGTGCGCAAGAAACCACGTCTATCAATGAATATCAACTAACAACAGTGTTCATAGATTCACACTGATGGCTGCTGCCTTGATCGCAGTTGTAGGGTACATCCTTCAATTCGTCGGACTTCGAGCTCTGCACTAGACGGCCGGCGTTATTCAACTAGGGGTCACACTTATTACAAGATACTTCAACTCTAGCAGCAAGCCTTAGAATAAGTCAAGTAGAATACCTTAAGTATTAGTTAAATTCTGCTACTTAAGAAGTAATAACTACTCAATAGTAATTATTATACTAACTATATTTATTAATAAGCTTCTAGATTAATATTACTATTTTAATAATAATTTTATTTATTTAACTTTTAAAAAGTTTACTTTTAGATCTTTTAGTTCTACTATATTTAAATGGAAATAATAAATTTATTTATAACTTATATATCAATAATCTTATTTATTTTATTCTTAAGAAGTCTCCTTTTGAACCTTTTAATCTTATTATTGTTACGGCCAGCCTTAGGTCTAGCAGAGGTGAGTCTGTTAGTAGTAAGTCGAGGTTACGAGGTACAGGTAACAGTATTATCGTCGTGCTGATGAGATCAGGTCTTCAGGGCTTACGATGATCAGGTGTAAGTCCAACAAGGGGTTGTGAGATAATCACAGGAATAAGGCTAGGAGTATCCGAGGATAATCACAAAGTTGATTGCTGAAGAACTATGGGAGTCTGATCTCGAGCGGACTCGAGCTCATCCTATATACGAGTCCTGATCCTTAGGGACCGATATCCTGAAGTCGGTCCTCATCGTGGACCGCCCTTGGCACGTCGGTCCTAGTCTAGGGACCGCTTATCGTAGATCGGTCCTTCCCCTATCGCCACGTGACTTGTACCATAGTTCTTCCGTGCCGAGTGAAGTCCCTGTAGTTCCCGTGTCATCCTGCATACAAAGGTCCTGTAACCGCTGGGTGCCTTGCGGGGCGTTCCCTGGTCCTGTAGTTCCAACGGGTCGTAACAATTATATTTGAATAGAAATTACAAATTTAATTTAAATATTAGTAATATTAAATAAAATATAAATAACTTCTAAACTTTATAAATATAATTATGAATATATATCTATAAATAAATTATATATTGTTTAATCTTAATATTATTCCTAATATCTAACTTATATCTTAATTATACTTTAACTATATATTATAGTAACTAAGGAGTTTTATAGAATTTATAGTTATAGTAATACTTATTATTAGTAGTAAAATTAAAGTAAAATAGATTATATTATTATTATATTACATAGTATATAGTATGATATAAAACTCTAGATCTATAGTATACTAATTACTTACTAATTATTATATAATTGGGTTATAGTTAGTATTAGATATAGAAGTATCTATTATTAGTATAGTATAAGAAGTATACTACTATATAAATAATAATATATATAATTAATATATATCTTATAATATAATATAACTAATATAAATTATTACTATTAAGTCTAGCTATTTATCTTAGTAATTTAGAAATCTTATAAGATTCATAGTTATAATAATACTTATTAGTAATAATATAATCAAAATAAAACCAACTTATTCTAGTTAATTTATTCTTACTACTAATTCTAACTATTAATTCTAACTATTAATTCTAACTACTAATTCTAACTATTCTAACTATTTATTATAATAACTTATAGATAATTATAATTTATAGATTTTAATAGTTTATAAGTCTTATAGGAATTAGAGCTATAGTAGTAGTTATTAGTAAGATTATAATCCAAAAAAGTTAAAGGAAGATGTAGATATTAAAATAACAATTCGATAGTATTAATTATAATAGTAGTTATCTAAAGTAGGCTGCCTAATAGTAATATAGCTTAATTAGCTAGCTTGTCTTTAATATTAAAAAGTAAAAAGTATTCTTATTGTTATTATTATTGCTATTATTATTATTCCTATTACTATTATTACTATTACCATTATTACTATTACTACTACTATTACTACTACTTATAAGTATATAGTATTAATAGTACCTACTTATAGATATTAATATTAGCCTTAATACTAACCTATTGAAATTAACTTATTATAATATATTTTTAGATATATTACTTAAAGTTTAAACTAGTAGACCTTAGTAAAATAGAATTATTAGGAAAAGTAGGAGAAGATAATATATTAGAAGATATAGTTAGAATGAAACTCTAGTTCCCTATAGATTAATTAGAAATAGAGTATAAATATTAATTATTATATTTGTAATAAGAATACTTAGAGCTCTAATAATTATAATGATAGTTAATATTTAATTTAAAAGTTATATATTGAATAATAAATAGTATAATGATATATTTTTTTTATTTATTTCAGTTGAAAGTATAATAGTTATATTTTATTTTATTTTTATTACTACTTATTTATAATAGGACTATAAGTAGATTCTACTTCTTATCAATATTAAAAGTATTAGAAGTTCTATTATTAAAAATAGGCTTATAATAAATAGGTAAAATCAATAATTCTATAGTAATATTAATACTATTTGGCTAATAGAAACTAGAAGTAAAAATATAAGTAATATACTACTAAGAAACTTAAAAGAATTCTATTAATACTAACTTATCGATATAATTTACTAATAATTACTATTTATATTTATTAAACTTTAAAGAAGGAGAAGAATAAGAAGAAGAAGGAGAAGAAGTATTACTTATTAAGATATTATTAGAAAGAAATAGGAAGTTATTATTAAGAAGTAGGTTATTATTAAGAAAGAAGAGAAGTAGAATATTATTTATATAATTATCCTTATAAATAATAAAATAAGAAGTATATTAATATAAAACTCAATTAATAATTATAGAAATTAATATAATAAGATATATTAAGATTTAGTAATATTATTATTAAAGAGGTTAGAGATATTAATAATATTATTAATATTATGAAAATTTAAAAGATCTAAAATAAATAGTATAATAGTAGTAGTAATAATAGCTAGTAGGAAAAACAAAAGAAGTTTTTTTATTTTTATGTAAGAGATCTAATAATAAATAGAAGAAATAATTATTATTAAAAGAAGTAGGAATACAAATACTAATAGATAGATTATGTTATAAATTAAAGTAAAAACTAATTTATATAATAACTACTACTTAAAATAACTATATAGAAGTAATATATAATAATTATGCAATTAATCATCCTTCTAATTATCTTAATAAAAAGTAAAAGTAAAAATATAAATTCTAATAATAGAAGAAATAGTATACTTATTATAAAAAGTATAAATAGTAGTATTCATTAATATATTATTCTCTAATCTAAAGTGTAATTCTATAAGTATTTGAAAGCTTTATTAGTAGTATCAACTTTAACTTGAAGAAAACTAATATTACTAATTTATATCTATTATATAAAAGCTTCGAATAATAATAATATAAGAGAGGTATTAATTTCAGTTTTTATAAAACTATTATTACTAATCTATATCTATTTTATAAAAGCTATAAATAATAATAATATAAGAGAAGCCCTAGGTTTTTAAATAGAAGGTTTATATTAAGTAATATTAAGCTGTTCTTCATTTTTAAAATATAAGAGAAGCTATAAGTCTTTATATAGAAAGCTTATATTAAATAGCTTAATATAGTACTAGTTATATAAAATAGTAATAAATAGTACTAATTAAGATAATATTAGTTTTATCCTTAGTGATAAGTTTAATATATTAAATAGTAATATATTCTCTTTAAATCAATATAAATTAGAATATAGTTGATAATATAACTAGTAAAATAGTTAATAATATAATTAGTAAAATAGATAAAGATTAGTCTCTTTTTTAAGATTAAGTTAGTATCTATAGTGGTTATATACTTTCTTTAACTTAGAAATAATATAGAGTAATTAAAATTAGTGAAATAGATAATAGTTAGTTTAAATTAAATACTATTAATAGAAAGATATCCTCTTTAGATTAAGAAATACTTAGAAGTAGTTAATTATATAACTAGTAAAAATAGTTAATAATATAGCTAGTAGAAATAATTAATAGTATAATTAGTAAAATTGATAAAGTTTACTTTGAATTAAATACTACTAATAGTAAGATATTTTCCTTAAATTTAGGAATATTATAAAATAATTAGTAAAATAGATAAGGTTTAATTTAAATTAGATATTACTAATAGAAAAATATTTTTTTCAAATTAAAAAATATTATCATTATATAGGTAAAGGGTTAGATTTAGAACTATTTTAAAAATATAGACTCTTTATATTTAAAGGTTTGATTAGATTTATATTAAAACTTGAAATATTAAGTAATTTTAATCTTTTAAATTAAGTTATATTTAATATATTATATTTATTTAGGGTTAGGGGTTAGGGGTTAGGGGTTAGGGTTAGGGTTAGGGTTAGGGTTAGGGTTAGGGTTAGGGTTAGGGTTAGGGTTAGGGTTAGGGTTAGGGTTAGGGTTAGGGTTAGGGTTAGGG
>QAPF01000372.1:0-36603 GCA_004367935.1 Colletotrichum sidae | reverse complement strand
TATAAAAGTATAAAAGTATAAAAGTATAAAAGTATAAAAGTATAAAAGTATAAAAGTATATAAATTTAAAGTTATTATAAAAGAAGTTATTAGTTATTTATTATTTATAATAAAAGAAGTTATTAGTTATTTATTATTTATAATAAAGTTAATATAAAGTAAATATATTAATTATAACTATGAGAAGTTTACTTTTAAATTAATTAGAAGTTAGTTATAATAATTAGTAAGAAGATAAGAAAGTTAAAGTTTTATTTTAGGAAGTAATATATCTACTGATAATTATAATGGATAGTAAGTTATTAGTCTTTCTTTTAAAAATAATATTAAAGTAATAGAATTATTATTTCAATTAAAAAAATAGAATAGAGAAATCCTAAAGTATTATATAAGTATTATGAAATATACTATTAGGCTTATAGAGATAGGTAGGTAAAGGTTTATTTATATTAAAAGCTATCTGTAGAGTAGTATTATCTAATATATAGATTTATAAGTATGTTTTATATAAGAAGTATCTTATATAAGTAGGTCATATAACCCAGAATAGTAACCTATAAGTATAAAACTATTATAATATATCCCTTTAGATATAACTATACTTAAATAAATACTAAGTAATATGTAAAATCAATTAAAAATCCTTATTATATATATATAACTTTTAAAATATATAATAAATAAAATAAGGGAAATACTAGTTATTTCTAGAATATTATATTAAATATAAATAGATATAAAGTTATTCCTTCTACAATTATAAGTAATACTTATTTAAAATATTACTTTAGATTAAAGCGAATTATCAAAACATAATAAGTTAATAATATTTTTCATAGTACTTTTATCTTAATTTTCTTTTCTCCCTGGACTATTACTACTAATACTATATAAGTTTTTATTTAAAATCACTTTATATATATATTTATATATATATTTATTACTAGTAGTATTTTATAGAAGAATAACTATAATAACCTCCCTTTTAGAAATTATTTATATTATCTTATATCAAGTAATCCTAAGTAAAATGAATACTAATAGTAATAATTAGAATAATTCCCCTATATTAAAACTAGAAGAATAGACTAAATCTTTTATAAATAATAATAATTAGAGTAACTCCTTTATACCTAAGCCTTAGGAGTAAGATAAAGAGCCTATAAATAATAATAGCTAGAATAATTTTTCTATATTTAAACTTAGTAAAAAATAGTAGCCTCTTAATAAGTTTATTAAGTAATAGGTTTTTAAGATACTATTAATTAATACTTCATCTTAAAAGAAGAATAATTTATAGGGATAGGAAGGAATAATTTAACTCTTAAGAATATTTAGAGAAAAACCCTATTAGAAGAAGGAGGTAATAATTTTTCTCCTAATAAATATCACTAATATTAATCTAATTTATTAATAATATTTAGTTAGTTATTTTATGTATTAATAGTAGTATAAAGAATATAAATTTAAAGGGAAATAAAGTAGTAAATTAAAGTTAGATAACTTTTATAAGTATTATATATAAGAACTATATTTACAATATACTTACTAGAAGCTTATAGAGCAATAATTACTATATACAATTAGCTTAATCAGGTAAATATTAATAATATATTATAAATAAAATCCTATATATATCTTTATCTAGCTAGCTAGTAATATTAAGATTCTAGTACTTCAAGCTTATTAAGAATAGTACTCCTATTACTTCAATATATCTAATAGGTTTTATACTACTTATAATATAAACTAAATATTATCTAGAAGTTTAAATAAGTTAAAATTATATTATAACTAGTACCTTTTAATAAGTCTAATAATAGAAAGCTTATTTCTTAAGAGATAGCTAGTAAAATAGCTATTTTAGGGTAAATTCCTACTCTTATACTTATAAGCTAGAATAGAAGTTATTCTAGATTAATACTTATTAGGAGTATTTCTAGAACTAATACCTACCTAATTATAATTAGTCTCTCTACTTATAGATTATAACTAGCTTTTAATAGTTTTATTATTAGGAATAGTCTATAAAATATTACTAATTTATATTAAAATATTATATTTCTATATAAAGCTGTTTTCCTAAGTAGAAAGTAAGGAAATTAATATAGTATTTTTTGGTTTTTTTTTTCAATTTTCTTATACTTACTACTCTCTTAGGCGAAGTTTATATTTTTCTGTAATTTACACCTTATAAGGTAACTTTAGCTTTTCTAGCTTTTATATTACTGAATTACATTTTTCTTAGTAATATATTTATAAGTATAAATAAAATTATAAATAGTAAAATAGTTAAGATCTATATTTAGAAGTAAAGAAAAAAGATAAATAGAATAAAAAAGTTGTTATTAAATCCCTATGTAAAATATCTACTAGGTATTTAATATACTTATAAATAATTACTTATATAGCTATTCTAATAAGTAAGCTTCTTATAGAAACTTTTCTTAGAACCATATTTCCTAAAAATTAAAAAGGATTTAGAAAGATTTAAACTTAAATTTTAAAAATACTTTTATTAGTTTATTAACTACTATATTATTTATTAATATGTAGATAATATCAAGTAAGCTTACTATATATTCCCAGTAGAATTATATATTTTAGATATCTATATAGTAGAAATATATAGAGATTTACTCTTTAGTATTAATAATAAGGTAAATTATTTAGCTGTTATTATAATAGATTTTCTAGATGTTGCCTAGTTTTAAAGTAATATCTTTAAAGAGTTATTTAAGTATTATAATCTCTTTTATAATATATTTAAATATTAGGAATTCTATTTTAGTAGTAGATATAGTAATAGTAGTTTGATAAGTAAATTTCTACTAATATAGTTTTCTGAAGAAAGAAATTATATATTCCTAAGAGGATTTTTATATTTTATTATTCTTAGTAAATAAAGTATCTCTTATAATTAGTAATACTTACTTACTCTTTAAACTTCTATAGTAGATTATAAAAGAATAAGTAGAATATAAAAATAGATTATCTAGTTAATTGCTAAGAATTATTAATAAGAAGGATTTATAAAGTAATATAAAAGCTAAGTATATATAAAGAAGATATTAAGATGAATTATAATTAATATATAAAGTACTAATTTGATTTTGTCTTAGAATTATTTAACTCTAGAAATTATAATAATACTTAGATTTAGAATAAAGGTGATTATAAGAATAAGGATTAGAAGTAAAATTATATTAGTTAGATTATAATATTTGATAACTTCTTTAATATATTAATTATAAATAAAGCTAATTATGTTAGTTATTAAATCTAAGTAATTTATATCGTAAGGAATTATTCTACTAGTTTCTAGTTTTTTATTTTATAAATACTTTTTAATTATATAATGAGTTAAATAGTATAGATTATTATTAAGCAGTAGTAAAGAATAAAGATATTATTAATATAAAATATAATAAGTATATATTTATCTGAAATCTAGAAGAAATATAAGTCTTTACTTATAAGATAGAGTTTTAAATAAATAAGTATTAACAAGAACTCTTTATATTATAAGAGTAGTATATGATATAGGCTATGGAATATATAAATAAGCTTAATATAATTTCCAAATTACTAGAAACTTTCTAGGAACTAGTATTATATAGGAGTTCTTTTAAGATTGAAATATACATTAAAAAAGTATTAATAATATCTAACTAAAATATCTCCAAACTGAAATGTATTATAATTACTATTACTATATAGAAAGCTTATATAACTAATATTATAGTATATATCTACCCAAAAAGATCTAACTGTTATAAATTACTATATATATAAAGCTTTATTTCATAGTAATTAAGAAATTCATTTTTATCTTTTTATATAAGAGAATTTATTTTAAGAGAATTAGTTTCTCTTTAAGTCTATTTTATAAGATAACTTTTTAAATCTCTTTTTCTTAAAACATACTTATCTCTATATATACTATTTATAAGAAAAAATCATAAAATTACTCTAAGAATTAGAAATCCCTTTTTATATAATTAGTAGTTCTGAGAATTAGTCTATATATATATATAGTAGAATACTTATAGGATAAAGTAATTAATTAGCTAAAAAAGAATAAAATAGTTATTTAGAAATAATACTATCTTATAGAAGTTACTTAAAATATAAGATTCCTATTAATAGAACTAGATTAAATTTCCTAATTTCCTACTTTACTAAACTTACTTAGTTATAAATACTACTTATAGAAGAAGTTTTTATATAGAAATACTTTATCTAAAAAGTCTCTATTAGAATAATAAAAGAATATATAAGATAATTGTATAATTTATCTTAAGTAAAGTATAATTAATTAAATGAATATAAATTAGGAGGGATTTTATATATTTAAGTATTAATCATAAATATAAAATATATAAGGTACTAGTTGAAATTACTATTTTGAGATAAATCTAACTTAAGACTTTAGACCTTATAGCTATTTTATATTAATTAACTACTTCTTATAACTATTATATATTAGGATTGAATTATTAAAACAAGTTTATTCCTTATTATATATAGCTATATATCTTAAGTATAAGTAGTATATATATTATCTTTATTTATTATTAAGATAGATAGTTCTATTAGCTTATCTATTAAAATATAAATAATATCTTGAATTCTCCTATTAAATAGAAGTTTTTTAATTTTAATATTCCTAAGTAATTTATTTAATTTAAAAGTTAATTCTAATACTATTAATTACTTCTCTTATCTTAGAAGAAATTTACTAAAAATAGTTTTAATATCTTAAAATTCTTTCTTAGCTTTTATAATTATATTTAGAATAGTTAATATTTCGTAAGACAGGATCTTAATAAGACTAACTAAATTAAGGATTTTACATATCTAGAATATATTATCTATAATATTAGAATTTTCCTTAATCTTATTAATTATTATTTAAATAAGGTTTTTTAAAATAGTTTATTTGATTATTATCTTTATATAGAATTTAGATTTATTAAATTTAATATTTCATATTATTATTAGCTAATTAAGCAAAGGAATCTAGATCTAATAGAAGTTATATATACTAGGTATATATTTAACTGAGTATTTAATATAACTTTTTAGTTTTATTTTAAATTATTATCTATAGGATCCCTACTCTTACTCTCTCTTAAATAAATCTATTTAGTATCTATATATATAAAGATATCCCTAGTTAGAATATAAATCTTTTACTAGAGAAATAATATCTCCTCAGATATTTTACTTTATATATTACTAGAACTATTCTTCCTTAATCTTAATAGGCAACTTCTACTTAGAGTTTACTTATAGGTTAATATTATAAATAAAAATAATAGACTTAATTATTTTTAGTTAGAGATAAGATAAGAGGCTTATACTAGTTAGTATTTTAATAGATCTAATAATAATCTCTTGCTAATATATTCCTAACTACTTGCTAGTTCCTTTATATATAGGAGAAAAAGTTTGATTTTAATTCTTCTTTTATTGATAAGTATCTAGTATTTTATTTATCTATTAATTATAATAACTATTTTCTTAATATTCTATTAGATTTTATAAGTAAGAAAGTTTTTTTAATATAATATTTACTATTTAAAATAATATAGTAAATTAAAGACTTATTTTAGGATTTTATTTAGAAGGATAAAGATAAAGAGATAATTTATATATTTATCTTTAATTACTATTACTTAATGTAATATATTATATATAAGAGGGTAGTTAAAGAGATCCTAAGTAATATAATAATAAGATTACTAGGTATAATATTTAGATATTTATTAGAAAATAACTTACTAAGTATACACTATTATATAATACTCATTCTTTAAATAAGTCATTAGTTTAATCTTTACCTTCTAAGTATAAGTAATAACTTTAATAAGAATGTTAAATCTTAAGTCATCTAACTATAAGTATTTAAAATATACTAAGTCTTGTTATTTATATAAAAATTCTCTTAAGAAATAAAAGTTTATTTAAAATATATAAGGGTTAATAATATATATAATACTAAATAGGATTGTATTAGAATAAATAGAAATAGGAGTATATTTGAAGAAATTTAAATTTACTTTATAAAGAAAGTTATATATAATATTATTATTCTTTACTTTTTTGAAATAAAATATATAGTTAAGACTAGAATATTAAATATCATTTTTTAGAATAGTATTTCTGAAATAATATTTATATAAAAGTTCTTAAGATAATAAATATCTTTTAAAACTAAGTCTGTTTTTATTTTATTTGGATTATTTAGAATAGTTTTTAATATATAGTGTTTTTTTAAAGATAGGGAAAAATATAATATTGTTTTTAATTTAAGTATTTACTATTAAGACCTTATAAAAGCTAGGATTTAAAAGGTTCTTTTACTTAATAAGATAAGTAATATTATAGTTATCTATAATTATACTATTACTAAATAAGTAGTATAAAGAGATAGGAGTAGTAAATATACTGAATAACTTAGAAGTTAAATAATAAAACTCTTCTAGAAGAAAAAAGTTAATAATAATAGCTATTATATTAGAAAAGTATTATAAGATAAGTTAAGATCAACTATTTTATCTATAGCTTCTATTATATCTACTTTTCTTCTCTTCTTATTATTCTTTATATAAGACTTTTAACTAACTAACTTAAGTTAAATCTATATAAAAATTACTAAAATAGTTTTTATTTATATAGCTTTAGATAAAAATCCTCTTACTATCTAAGATATATCTATTATACTAGTTTAAACTACTTTTTAGAATAATTTTAAAATACTTATAACTAAGGGAGGATTAGAAATAGCTTAATATATTATAAAAATATACTCTAGATAACTTTATCTATCTTACTCCTTATAAAATAAGTATAGAGTTTTCAGTTAGTTATTTTATAAAAATTATATAAACTTCTTATTTACTATAAAAGTCTCCTAAGAAACTCTTATCGTAAATAATATTAGAAAAGATACTTCTATATTCCTAGAAAGAATAAATATTAATATTTATATATTTATCTATAGTAATCTAATTAAATTAGATATTTACTTAGTTTAAAGTAAAACGGGTTTTTATAGTAATTCGGAAGTTTTCTATTATTAGAATATTAGTAATCTTAGGAACATTATATTAAGTAGTATAAAAATAAGTATTACTCTAATTATTATATTAAATAGATATATTATTTAAAGTTTTTATTTAGGTAGAAGTTAGATTATATTTCTTTCTAATTACTATTAAAATATTAGATTCTAATAAAATAAGATAGTATTTAAAATAGAATATAATTATAGAGAGAAATATTATTTATAAAAAACTATTTAGAACATACTATTTAAAATAAACTAATATTAATAGTTATATTAACTTAATATTCTATAACTATAAGGTTTTTTCTTAATTTTTCTACTCTTAGAAGCTCTAGTTATAGAGAAGTATAAATATATTCTATATTTATCCTAGATCTTAGGAATACTAATTATTATTCTTAAAGTAGGGGTATTTTAAAATAAAGTTACTTAAGAAGTTGAATATAAAAAATCATCCTAAATAAGTTTATCTTAAGCCTATAATATAGTCTAAGTTATTTAAATAAATTAATTTCAAGTGTTTTTATCTTAGATATACTTTTTAAGAGAGTATAGTTCCTCTTAAGAGTTAAATTTTAGAAGATAAAATTTATTAGGATTAATATATTTCTAAATATCTTTTACTTTAGTATAGTATTTAAAGATATTATACTATTAAAGCTAGTTATAATAACTATTAAAGTAAACTAAAATATTCAAGCCTAATAATAGGACTATTTAGAATAATATAATAAATATAACTAGTTAATTAACAAGAAAGAAAAAGATAAGAAAAAGGTCTAAAGATAATATAAACCTAATAGACATAATTTAATTAATAGATCTTAGAAAGTATTTAGAATTAGATTTATATTCATTATAAACTATACTATTGGGTTTATAGAGATAGGTAAGTAAAAGTTTATTTATATTAAAAACTATCTATAGAATAGTACTATCTAATATATAGATTTATAAATATATCTCATATAAAAAGTATTTTATATGAGTAAGTTATATAACTCGAGATAGTAGCTTATAAACATAAAGCTATTATAATAATAAGAGAACTAGAAAATATTATAGAGAAATACTAGTTTATAAATTTCTATAGGAAAACTATAAAGTCTTAGAAATAAGAATATAATAATTTAAACTCTATTAATAAATATAAGAAAAATAATTATAAAAATATATAGTATTACTATTAAGGACATACTATATCACTATATAAGAAGAGAGCTTATCACTTTTATATAGTATTGAATAGATCATACCTATTATATTAGTAACTACTTCGCATTTCTAATCCCTGTTTGTAGCTTCTGTTATACTCTTCACATAGCACATGCCTTGAATCTCATCCTGACTCATCGGCCCAGTCTCTGTCAAACGATTAGTTCCTTGCGGATTGAGACAAACAAAAGAAGATGACGACCTTTAGTCCAGTTCACTGACCTCATATTCCAGCTACCATCTCTCCACGGGGTTCGGTCTCGACTCGTTGCTAACACCGTGCCCCTGCAATAACAGCCTTAACAACATGGGCGCTCAGCAATCTTCCAGCCAGCAGGACGGCGAGGCGTATGATTCTCAGCCGAGGAAGACATGCTACTACGAGCTCCTCGCTGTCGGGCGGGACGCCACGGATGATGAGTGTGTGCCCCCTGCAGTCCGCTTTGAGACTGAACTAATGG
The DNA here is from genome assembly GCA_004367935.1 of Colletotrichum sidae. Taxonomy (NCBI): domain Eukaryota; kingdom Fungi; phylum Ascomycota; class Sordariomycetes; order Glomerellales; family Glomerellaceae; genus Colletotrichum; species Colletotrichum sidae. The sequence continues at coordinate 27,852 of QAPF01000372.1, read as the reverse complement.
TTATCTGTTAGCATCAAGAGGGCTTATCGGAAGCGTGCTCTCGAGCTTCACCCAGACCGCAACCTAAAAGATGTTGAAAATGCTACTCGACGCTTCGCAGAAGTCCAGACTGCGTATGAGGTGCTGTCCGACCCCCAGGAGCGGACATGGTATGACTCGCATCGAGATGCCATCTTACGAGGCGCCGACCCAGCTGATACGGATGGCCATGGCCCCGTTTATGACAATGTCAGGCTCACTTCCACAGAGGATATTTTCTCACTCATCCGTCGGTTCAATGCCAGCGTCCTTTTCACCGACGACCCGTCGGGGTTCTTTGGGATAGTAAAGGCAACCTTTGATCAACTTGCCGATGAAGAAATTGCTGCTGGCGAATATGCAACAGGAGATGCTCCAGATTACCCCTCTTTTGGAACTTCGTCCGACTCGTACGAGTTTGTGGTTAAACGTTTTTACAGTGGGTGGTCGCAGTTTTCAACCAGGAAGACGTTTTCCTGGAAAGATCAGTACCGTCTGTCTGACGCCCCAGACAGACGTATCCGCCGATTAATGGAGAAGGAGAACAAAAAGCTGCGTGAAGACGCAATTCGGGACTTCAACGACGCTGTGAGATTTCTGGTCACATTTGTGCGCAAACGGGACTCACGCTACGTGCCGAACACACAAACTTCTGCAGAACGTCAAGAATCTATGCGTAATGCGGCGGCCGCCCAGGCTGCCCGCTCGCGTGCTGCGAACTTGGAAAAGCTGTCCGACTCGACAATCCCCGAATGGGCGCAGTCAAGAGATGATGACGAGCACGGCGGTCGTTATTCAGATGAAGACGAAGAGGATTCCGTGATGGAATGCATCGAATGTGTCGTCTGCGATAAAATCTTCAAGAGTGAAAAGTCATTCGAGGCCCACGAAAAGAGCAAGAAGCACATAAAGGCCGTGCAGCAGCTGCGACGGCAGATGAGGGACGAAAATTTGGACTTGAATCTCGACGATAATGTTACAATCCCTGACAACGTACCTTTGGGTGATAGCACGGCAGGGGTTGTAGGAGAACCAGAGCTTCCCGACCATCACGATACGGCTCAGGACAACCACGCGCCGGGATATTGGGCAACGAACATCAACAAGACCCTTGGGGCCGAGACAGCTTCAGAACCCACCGAGGAAGAAGATGAGTACGCCTCCAGAGTGGACGTGGAGAAAAGGCTTCTTGCCGAGGGCAAGTTCGTCATCGAGAGTGGCGGGGATGTGCTCGGTATCACAGACAGGAAGGACGAGCCTGACTTGCAAAACCTCACCATCAAGGACAGCGACGGCGACGATACCGATCCACAGCCAAAGAAGATGGGCAGAGCCAAGGCGAAAAGAGAGAAAAAGGCGGCACGCCAAGCTGCGGAAGAGAACCATATCATAGTGTGTCCTCCCGGCCCCTTTGCAATGTCTTTGACGGGACACTGACAGAAGTCACGCAGCATACTTGTGGTGTATGCAAGGCAACATTTCCGTCCAGGAACACGCTGTATACACACATTCGTGACCTTGGCCACGCCATGCTGTCAAGAGGGTCGACCGAGGAGAGCAAAAAGAACAAGAAAAAAAAGAAGCAACGATGATTTAGTTGTAGAATAAAACCGTGGTCCCCGGCAAGGGATAATATTAAGAAGAAGAAATAGTTCGTTGGTTGAAGCAGTCATGACATAAAAGACCCATGTTGCCCTTATTGGTCCTTTACCCAATCCCCTGGTGCGGGATACCCTCGCGTTGGAAATCGGAGCCCACTCACTGCGCCTTGTCATCCCGGCCCCAATATCCAGGCCAGGCCGAGAGCCATTTCCAACCTGCCTGTATTGATGTCGAACACTGATTATCCGTCTAAGGCCGTGCAGTTATCTTCATCATCGCTGAGGGTTTCCACTTCATCGATTGCGCTGTCTCTCTCACCGCCGCCAGCCCTTACAGGGTTTTGGTCTGCAACATGTATTACAGTCTTTCCTTGGACGTGCTTGACGTTTCTTCGCCATTCGGCCCAGTCATCTTCGTCCTTGATCAAGAACCCAATTAGCATACTAGGGTCCAACTCCCTGATGTGGAGTCGGCGCAGCCGCCTCGTGTGTACCGAGTCGATGTCTGCATCCAAGTACTGTGAAAGGTCCTGGTGATATGGCAGAGCCGGTCTTGTGTGGTGCGGGTCAAGATAGAATAGATGGGAACCCTGTGCGCCTACGAAATAATGAGAAGACGAGGGTCGACCACTAGAAAGAGATCAGCCTATACACTTGAACCGACATCGTGGTGTTGCATCTCTACCCTGCTATGCCAACGGACTGTGGCATTTGGAGAGCGGCGATCAGGGCCTCCCAATAGACAGGCGTGATCTTATCAATGCCTAGTCGAGTGCCTACGAGGATAAGAGTTGGGTGAAACTGAGAGCCCTCGGGTTTGGCTATTTTCAGAAGGTCGTCTTCGTACACGTCGGGCCCGTCGCCGGTAGAGTATACTCGCAAGACCTGCCTCCGGGCATTGACGAGTGCTCTGTGTTTGAAGCTCAGCTATTTCCGAGACCTGATATTTGTGACAAGTGTAAAAGGGACCGTCTTACTGAATACATCGAGCTGTCGCTGATGGTCCAAACCACTCGCCTGGGTACTTGCCACAGGCCACGGCACCGTGCTGGACAAATTGGTGAATGGAGTACGGCGCTCTGGGGTCGTCCGCGAACAAAGAGAGCAGAGAACGCTCCTTTTCTGGTGAACCACCCCGCCGCCAATCTGGGACCGTCAGCAGGGTCGCTCAAGCGTAGAGGTGCTACTGAGTCACGCGTGCGTCGTGTACAAGGGGTCTGATGGCGGGATCGCATACCTCGACCTAGATCTATCATAGACATGGCATTGGCCAGCAAACTCTGGCCCGAACGAATCATGCAGCCCCATCCACTGTCGGACGTGAACCCGTTCTGGTCAACTAGCTGGCTCTTGATCCGCATGGATAATGAGAGTGCCGACGAGGCTCGGGGGTCATCCGACCTGGCGATGGACATGAACTCGGCCCGATATGTCATCCAGAATCTGGACTCGAAGTCGTCGAGGAATGCAGAAGGCCAGCCGCCATCATTAAGTGAACAATGGTTTCGTTCTTCATAGGCGAGTGACGATGAGAAACTGCTGGAAACAGAGTCGGGAGGTGTATCGTGGCTTTGAGCATGGGGAACCGATGATTCTTTGGCTTGCTCTTCGGTAACAGTGGGCGAGGGGGAGGTCGCGCTACCTCGAGTGTCCTTGACTTTGCCAGAGTTGGTGCCTAGCGTGTATGAACGGCCCAGACACCAGACAGGAACATCATTCGGGTGGTCGTTGGTTGGCTCCGGATCCCAGAACATTTGGACGATACGTCGGTAACGGCCAATATCCACAGCAGCCATGGCGAATTTCATAAAGCGCGATAGTCAAGATAGGGATAATAAGCCAGGAAACTTGGGAGAGCAGTTCAATTTCGTCTTGTTTGGCAGGTTGGAGTAGATAAACTGACGCGACTGGGGCGCCTCACTGGAGGGGTGCTCTGGCGCTTGCTCCTGACCGAATCGTAAGGGCGGACGAGCTCTGAAGTTCACAACGAGGGAAAGACTGGTTTGACTTGGGTCAGCACCATCGTGCATCTCAGCTAAAGAGTCATAGGATTGTTGCGAGATCACCTTCAGGAAGCGCCGGCCAGCGCGTTGTAGTAAGGGACACCCGCGTATTTGAGTAGATGTCGTTGAACCGAGACAGCGCAGCAAAGTAAGTGCATCTACCATGTCTTTCGTAAAGAGGCGGGAGGAAGGAAACGGATTCTGCGCCCGGCTGCAGAGAACTGTTGACCCGCTTGACATGCCTTACCAAACCTATCTACCTGGACGGACAGGACAGTTGAGAAAGTAAGTGCCTGACAAATGGCCGGGCGTCCGCTTCCTCGTGACGCACCGACAGTCGTCAGCTAGTCATATGTCACTAGGTTGGTATACCAAGCTAAGCTGCTGCGCGATGTCGCCGTGTCACCGGCTAACAGCACCGCACAGAGCTGTGTGTGGGACAAGGTTAGTGTAAGCCAGCTAGACCTACTTACTTATACTATATACAAATATGTAAAGTAAGTATTCATATTCATATTTCTAGTAGCTTTTAAGTAGACTTAATATAGTAATTAAGAGATCTATAGATATATGATAATATATTATATAAAACATTTTCGAAGTATAATTATTTCTTAGCACAACTTGTTACCCCGCTGTCTGTCTTTCTGTAAGCATGATTCCCTATGACGTATGACCATAAGCCTTTGGGTTAGCAGCTCACGTGACCTCGCCTACATTTCAATTTCCCGTCACGTCTACGGCGCGTCTATGAACGCGAAAGCCCCACAGGCCTTGATCTCCACCCACGCAGACTATCTATTGTGTACCCTTGACCTCGGTATTTGCCTTCTTTACGTTGTATCTGTGACCTACCTGCGCAGCATGGAGTTCAAGTCATCGCGCCATCGGCAATCTGCGCAGTCATCCACCGGAATTGTTCGCGACGACTCTGACGATGAGCTTGGTGCAGAGGACCATCCGTGGGAATGGCTCTCCGATCCTGTCGATGAAGCTCCATTTAAAAAGAACGCCTTGAGCAATCGCAAGCGCACGCGGCTCCACAGCAATGCTCGTGTTGTTGGGGCGCGCATGGGAGATTTTGAGTGTCGCGTTGGTGACTGTGTTCTTCTCAAGGCCGAGGGATCCAAAGAGGCCTGGGTAGCTATTATCTGCGAGTTCATCGATGATGACGATGGTGAGAAGGCAGCAAATTTCATGTGGTTTGCCACCGAGAAAGAGATCCGAAACACAAAGAAAAAGCGACAAGACTTTCTCCCTGTATGTAGACCCCCGAAACTCCCCGCGACGATACACCTAACGCCGCTAGAATGAGCTCTACATGTCCCCCTCGTGGGATATCAACCCACTGGCGGCGATTAATGGAAAAGCCACCATTCATTCCCAACAGGAATTCATTCGGGCATACCCTTCTGGCAGAGTACCGAGGTCGTCGCCCGACTACGGCAAGGTCTTCGTCTGCCGCCGTGGATGTAACATCAGAACGGCAACGTATTCGGACGAGTTCGTATGGGAAGATCTATACCGATCTGGTGAACAAGGCGCCCAGAAGTTGATCGCCTTCGCAAAGTCGCAAATAGGATCGACTAGGAAGCGCCACCACTCGAGGGAGTCGTCACCTGAGCTACCGTACATCATCGACGACGGCAAGACTGAAGCTTGGACTCCCAGAGCCACAGGTGCCCGCAGACCCAGTGATGGTCACGCAGATACCACACCATCGTCCCGTAAAAGGTTTGGCTATAACGCTTACTCTCCTCCCGTTCGCAACTTCAAGTCTGTGACGGCTAAGTCTCTGCTTACAGGGTCATGGTGAAAAAGTGCTTGGAATTCACGCCCCTTGGCACGAGAAAGCTTTCGGCTTCTCGTTCACAGTCGTCAGCTTTTCAGCTAGCACGCTCTCAACTCCACGTCGCCTCCGTACCTTCGAGTCTCCCTTGTAGAGAAAACGAATTCACACTTGTTTATTCCCACTTGGAGGCTGCAATTGCGGACGGTATAGGAAGTTGCATCTACATTGCTGGTACTCCTGGCACGGGGAAGACTGCTACCGTCAGGGAGGTCATCTCTCGCCTCGAAGAATGCGTCCGGTCGGATGAGCTGGACGACTTTATATTCGTCGAAATCAATGGCATGAAGATAACCGATCCTCACCAGTCCTACAGCTTACTCTGGGAGGCTCTGAAAGGCGAGCGTGTAAGCCCGTCACAAGCCATCGACCTCTTAGAGCGAGAGTTCAATAATCCGAGTCCTCGTCGCACACCTTGCGTGGTTTTGATGGACGAGCTTGACCAACTTGTGACGCGGAATCAGAGCGTCATGTACAACTTTTTCAACTGGCCTGGTCTTCGACATAGCAGACTGATTGTCCTAGCTGTTGCGAACACGATGGATCTTCCAGAAAGAACTCTCAGCAACAAAATAAGCAGCCGCATAGGTACTGGACTCCTCCGCCACACGTTATGCCTCAAGCACCCGCCATTTGACACATTATGCAGGCCTAACAAGGATCACCTTCCCTGGTTATAATCATGAACAGCTGATGAAAATCATTCAATCGAGGCTGGAGGGGGTGCCAGGGAGCATAGTCGAGCCTGATGCCGTCCAGTTCGCCAGTCGGAAAGTGGCTGCTGTCAGCGGCGACGCCAGAAGAGTTCTCGAAATTTGTAGGCGAGCCGTGGAGCTTGCCGAGGCTGACAGTTGCTCGGAAACAGCTGCAGACAATGACCAGAGGAAATACCATGAGTCCAGTAAAGCGGGCAAAGTGGGCACGACGGCAAAGGTCACTATCTCAACAGTCAAACGCGCCATCAACGAAGCTACAACAAACCCAGTTCAACAACACCTCCGGACGCTGGCCTTCACGTCCAAATTGCTACTCAGCTGTCTTGTAGTTAAAGTCCAGAGGAATGGAAATACGGAAACGACGTTTGGTGATGTCGTCGATGAGTTGCACCGCCTAATCAAGGCAGCCAGTGCAAGTCTTGACAAGGGGCACTTTACAGCGCTTGCCGGCGGAACGAAAGCATTGAAAACGGATGATGCACACATGAGCGATTCCCTTGGGCTTCGCCGCGCGGCAGTCGAGCTGCTCGGAGCGGGAATCATACTTTTGGAAGCTCAAAGGGCAGAGCGGCCAAGCAAAATGCGTCTCGCCATAGGCGAAGAGGATATCAAAATGGCCTTCCGGGACGACGATGAGATTAAGGCCCTCGGTCTATTTTTCTAAAAGCAGCATCGCTGACGCTACAACCTAGCGGGCGCTGTGAAGATATACCTTTGTTAGGCCATGCGTCGCAACACCACGTGAGTGAATGCCACTCGCTAGTACTTTCTTCGAGCCAGTGTCGGTTGCCATGCTACCGGGTGCGTCTCCGGCGTGGCCTTTTCGTCCTGCTTCCAAATCTTGATCGTCTTGTCTGCCTCGCCGCAAATCAAACGCAAACCAGAGTTGTCGAAAGTTGAGCTCATGATGCCGGCCTCGGCGTCCAGGGAGCCTGGTTGCGCAGTCGTCTCAAGGGACTGAAATCGGTGGCCTGTTTTCCAGTCCCAGAAATTCATTGACCCGTTGTCACCACCAGAGAATAGCACGTTGTCGCGGTTCACGCTGAGAGTGTTGATGATAGCGTTGTGCCCTTCAAAATTTTGCATGAAGGCACCCTCAGGGCATTTCCATTGCTTGATACTACCCGAACTGCCGCTCGCGAAGGTGAACTCCTCCGGATGCGTGGCAAGTGCTCTGACGCCCTTCTTGTGGTGCGTCAAGACGCCCATGCTTTTGCCGGCGGCCAGGTCCCATAGCCTAACCGTCGCGTCGAGGGATCCTGTGATGACCTGTGGATCGGCTTCTTGGCAAGTAAGGTCGGAAACAGTGCCTGTGTGACCAGACAGCACGTGAACATTGCTTCGCGTTCGCATATCCCATACCCTGGCGACCCCGTCTCTGCCACCAGTCACGAGAACATCCAGAGTGGGATGAAGAGCTAAAGTGTAAACTCCGCTCAAATGGCCGTGATAGTGCCGTATGACTTTGTTGGTCTCCAGGTCCCAGCACTTGACCATCTTATCCTCGCCGCAGGAGAAGAGGTACGGGTGGCGTGGACTCACAGCAAGACCACGCACAGTAGAAATATGACCGGTGAGTGTTAAGCGTAATCCGCCTGTGGCAAGATCCCAGATCTTGATAGTTCTGTCGCCAGCACCGCTTGCAAACCACTTGTTTCCAGGCTCAACCGCCAAGCTACGTACCCAGCCAAGATGGCCAGAGATCACCCTCATGAGCTTCCAGGGCGGATGCCACTCGGGCCTCGGTGCCTGTGATGTTGATTGACCCCTTGGGACGAGGCTTTCTGAGGCACTATTTTGGTGGTGCCAGGCCGATGTCTGGGCCGACTCCCCATCCCCAGCAACCGTTTGCGCGGCTTCGCGAGGGGGTGGAGCGACATCTCCGAGAAGCTTCCGCATGGGACGCGGACTTGCTGCGAGCTGCTGGGGAGGACGCGGACCTGCTGCGAGCTGCTGGGGAGCTGCCTGGGGCTTCAATCGTCGTCTCGATTTCATGGGCGGCGGCTGTTTGGCGGCAAGACCTGCTGGGAGTTGCTGGACGACGCCATACTCAAGCCTAAAGCGCCGTTGGGTTAGACTCTCGTCGCTCGGGGCGGCTAGTGGAGTGTCTTCATTGTCGATTTTCTGACGCTCATTGGTTGACATCGCTGGAGAGCTGGAATAGATGGCTTTGGCGGATCTGTGATTGTCGGCCAACAGCGACCCAAGGAGAGCGTGCGACATTTTGGAGTCAGTGATGGCAACTGGCGCAGTGCCAACCAAAAAAAAACGGACAATCAGAAGTTGCCACAAGGCTGCGTTGTCGGCAAGGAATCGTGGTAATGGGCAATTTGGTCGAGAAAAGAGTCACATGGAGTGTCGCAACAGTACGTGACGACGGTACAAAGATGTATGATGTCGGTAAATATCAGGAATGACGCGCTCGAAAAGGGAAGAGTTTATACAAGTTAAACCTCAGGCGGCGAATAGTGCCTCGATTAGTATACTCTATTTAAACTTTGGAATGAAAGCTTATATAATATATATGGCTATACTTAGTTATACTAAGTCTATATTTGATTTTACTTCTTTATTATATATAGTAGCTAGAAGCTTTATTATATAAAAAGTATTAAGTAAAGATAGTATATAATAATAAATTAAAGAATTTGAAACTTAGAATATCTATTTGAACTATATCTATTCAAGTATTTTAAAAAGTTAATAAGTATTCTTTTTTATTATATGGAAACTAGTAATTAGAATTAAACTATTACTTTAAATATTAAATAAATAGTTATTAATTTTCTCTTATATCTTCTTTATAAATTATATTATAATACTTTATCAAGATAAGATTTCTATAGTTAAATACTAATATATTTAATTATAGTGTTGTTAAATATTAATATTTTATAATTATAGAATAGAGAAAGAATTTCTGGTTTCTACTTCATATTGCTAATAAATCTTATATTGAAAATATTCTTAATTATATTAAAAAAGATCTCAAAATTAATATATCTAACTATAATATATTTTAAAAAGACTAACTTAGAAACTTAACTTCAATATATAAATTAAATCTATATGACTTAATATGTTTCTAAGTGTATTAATTTAATATTTTATCATTATTATTATCTAGTAAATAACCTACTTAACTTAGTAGTTTAAGATTTAGCTAGTCTTTAGTATTTTATAGTAAGAGTAATAAGTTGAGATCCTATAGCAGGCAAGTATAACTAGGTAAATATAGTATTCCTTCTAGCTATATCATTAAATATAACAGCTACTATTAACTATTAGCTTTTACTAATAATTACTAATAATTAAGAGCTCTTAGTAGCTAATAATGAAGCTAATAGCTAGTAAAAAATATTATATAACTACTATTTTAATTATTTAAATATTTATAATAAATAGGCCTACTTATAGTTTTCTTTTATAATATACTTATTCTATTTGTTAGCTATTATATTAACTAAGTATATGATTACTACCTAAGATTTCTACTATTTAAATAATAATTCAGCCTTAGTATTATCTATAGAATATATAAGGTAAAAGCTAATTACTAAGTATAATTACTTTTAAAACGTCCTAGAGAAGTATATAACTTTAAATATATTAGAAACTTCTAATATATGTATTTACTTAGCAAATCATCTTACTATATTAATTTAGTATAGCTAATATATAAATAGTACCCACATAGATATAGATACTTCTAGTATAGTTAGATAGCCTCTAAAGCTCCTGTAATTATATTATTATAATATTCTAAAGTATTTCATAATCTGTATTATAGTAGTATACCAATATCAGAGTATTATTTAATTAAAACTTAATTTCTAATATTATTAGTTTAATAGAATTATTTATATGATAGCTACAATTTCGGCTTATAAGTCTTTTAATACTGAGAATATTTTCCTACTATTTATTTCTAAATAGTATATAGGTATTATAAGAAAACTACGAATTAGAAAGCTAAGATAGAATACAATTAAGTTTATTCTAAGCTTTATAGTCTAAAGAAATATATATTATCTCTTATTCTAAGACTAATAACATATTTCCTAAGGATTTTATAATAGAATCAATAAGTAATTACAGATATAAACTAGCAACTAACGAACAATCCACTAATTAAGTATAACAATTATAATATATAAAGATTTCACAAGATTATTTCTGACTCATAAAGAATTAGCGAGATAGAGAACATTCTTATATATTATTAAGGCGTATTGTATTAGTAGCTCCTAGCTAAGCTACTACTTAGTTATCTATAATAGGAATATTTAGATATAAGAAAGCTAAAGCTTTAAATATAAAAGATTATATTCGAATATATTAGTAACTTTATACTTATATTTATCCTCTATATAAATCTATTACTTAGATACTAATATATAGTCTTCATATATTCGATTTTCTATTTATCCTTAGGGGTTCTAAGTAGTAAGTTATATAGTAGGTATTAGTATAGTAGAAGTGGTGATTTTAACCTATCTAGTATTAATAAAGTTATTATAAGTATAGTACTAGTATAGTAGAAGCAACGATTTCAATATAAGTAATACTTATCTAGTTATAGAAATAAAGCTAGTATAAGAAGCTATTATATAAGTATTAAGACGCGCTAGTAACACTTACCTAGACTACTACTTAATTATCAATAAAAGAAGTATTTAGATATAAGAAAACTAGTGCCTTAGGCGTAAAGGGTCAGATTGGAATATATTAACAACCTTATATTTATACTAAAGCCTTCTATATAGATCTATTACTTAGTTACTAATCTATCCCTAATATATTCGAATCTCTACCTATTCTTAGGAGTTCTAACTAGTAGGTTATATAGGGGGCGCTAATATAATAAGTAGAATACTAGTATAGTAATATATATAGCCAGTCTATAGCAGCATATTATATTTACGATTTTCGCCTCAGCCGGACATTCCCGACTTTAGCCTCTTATGAGGAAATATAGAGGAGAGGAAGGGAAGGAGGATATGTAGCAGATAGATAACTTTGACGGGGTATTATTTATTTATTTATTCTCTCTCTTCCTTTCTTTCTATATCTATCTAAAAAGGAAAAGGGAAAAGGGTACTTACCTCTATATTTCTCTGTATACCTAAGGGCGAGCCCCCCAAGAGGTATAGTTAGCTATACGAATGCCTTTTGCTTTAAGATAAGGACGCTACAATGTAAAACAATACTACTACTACTACTAGTATAGTAAGATAGATCTTTCGATATATATAGTATCTATAAAACTACTATAAGAGAGATGCTAGAATAATACTAATATAATAGAAATAAAAGGATGAATATATTTAATACTAATAAGGCTACTATAAGAAGTTATAGTATTAAAGTTATTATATAAAGTATATTAGATAAGCCTTAGTATAGTAGTAGTATAGCAAAAGTGATGGATTTAATATATATAATACTTATATAGTTATAGTAATAAGGCTATTTTAAGAGAGATATTAGTATAGTACTAATATAGTAGAAATAATAACTTTAATATATAGTATCGACGAGACTACTATAAGAAGCTATAGTATTAAAACTATCTAAAGCTATTAAAAGACAAGAAATAACTAGAAAGATACTAGTATATATATATAAATATATAAATATAGAGATTTTGATATATATAGTATTAATGAAGCTATTATAAAAGGTTAGCAATAAGAGGCTACTATAAGAAACTAGCTACTAATAATAAGACTATTAAAAGTAACTACAGAAGTATTAATATATCTATATAAATATATAGATATATAGATGTCGATATATACTTATAAAACTACTATAGTAGGTTATAATAAGAGAAATAACTAGAAAAGTATTAATATATATCTAGGAATATATAGATATAGAGATTTATAATATATAATACTTATAAAGCTACTATAACAAAGCTACTACTACAAGAGGAGTATTTAAGCTATTAAAGAATAGGAGATAACTAGAAAGGTTATAGTATATATTTATTTATTTATAGATATAGAGATCTTGATATATATAGCTTATATGAAGCTATAATAATAAAGCTAGTAGAAGTATGCTAAATAAGTAGAAGTTTAAGGTTATTAACGGTTTTATAGTTATTACGAGTAATATAAGAGTATTTAGAAGTATGTATTGTATACTTATATATAATTACGAATACTAGGAATATGAAAGGTATTTAGTGTGATATAAATAAGTAATATAGATATAGATATAGTAGATGTAATATTCCTATAGTTAAGGGGTCGAGAATAGGCTTTTTATATTTTTATAGTTGAAGTAAACTACTTATCTAGAGGAATACTAAAGTAATTAAAATATTACTATGGTTAGAGTATATTTGAGAAGCTAATATTAGCTAAGTACTAGTATTAGGAAGCTAGATATAGAGCCTAGAAAAGACTTCTAAGTTTTAAGTAAAGAAAAAGTATTAGAAACTTATTACTACTAATTGTTTATAGTTAGCTATAAGCTTTGAAGCTAAAAGGACGTCGAGGCTATAAAGACTTTAAAGTAATAAAAATATAAAATATATATAATAGAAGTTTGGTAGAAAAGTACTGATTTTAAAATTATAAAAGTATAGCTTCTAAGAAGGGAGATAATAGCTACTAGAAAGCTATAAGACTAAATATTATAGATAAATATTATACTATTTATATTATCATAGCTAGAGTCGCTATATAGTAGTTAATATAGTTGATATAATATAGAGAAAACTATAGACTTGATAATATTGAGTATAAAGATTACTAGAGAAGTAGTAGTAATAGCGATAGTATATAATATAGCTTCAAGCTTTATAAAGAGATTACTAGAAGAGTAGTAGTATAGCTATAGTAAGAGTATTAATAGTAGTATAATTATAGTAGTAGACTTAATATTCATATAGTGTTAATAATAATAATAAAAAGCTAGTAATAATAAGAGGTTTTAGTAATAAGAGGCTAGTAGTATATAAGAGATTATAGTAATAAGAAGCTATAATAATAAAAAGACTAGTAGTATAGTAATAGTAGTAGTATATACAGTGCTAGGTTAAAGAAAACGGTAATCGTGATTTTCCCACTAAAATACTACCTTTTTAGAGTAAGTTTTAAGACTAATAACTAAGCAAAGAAAAGCTATAGAGATAAAACTAATTATTCAATAGTATATAATTATTAAAACTCTATTTTTAGAAAGTTCTATCAATGATCAAAATAGATGTTCAGAGTTAAAATAGAGAATTCTATACTTTTTGGTTATAGTAGACTTATAGTAGACTTATAGTGGATGAATGATTTTTCTTAAAGTTATTTTGTAAGAAATCTAATATTTATAGTTATTATAATAGTTTAACTTCTATAAAAATTATATATATAGTAAATCTATTATATTTAAATCCATATATAGGGTGCAGAGCTTAGATACCATTCTAGGTACAAAGCAAAAGTAACCAAATAGTAAATCTATTATTTATCTACTCACCTACTAAGTTTTAGATAAAACAGAATAATAGTTATACTATTATGCTTAGTTAAAGACACAGAGATTAGTGGGTTTTTTGGTGTGAATTTCAGAATTACCGTTTTTTGGACTCCTTACTGTAAGAGGTTATATTAACGAGAAGCTATAGTAATAAGAGCGTAGTAATATATAAGAGGTTACGTTAATAAGAGGCTATAGCAACAAAAAGGCAGTAGTATACGAGATGTTATATTAACAAAGAAGCTACTAGTATATAAGAAGTTATGTCAACGAGAAGCTATGATAATAAGAAGGTAGTAGTATACGAGAGATTATGTTAACGAGAAGCTATAGCAACAAGACGGCAGCAGTATATAAGAAGTTATATTAATAAAGAAGCTAGTAGTATAAAAGAAGTTATATGGACGAGAGGCTATAGTATTAAGAAGGTAGTAGTATACGAGAAGTTATATTAACAAAGAGGCTAGTAGTATATAAGAGGTTTTATTAGTAAGAAGTTATAGCAATAAGAAATAAAATATAATTGTATTATTTGTAATATAATATATTAAATTAAGGCTACTAGTATTAATTATATTGATACTATTATATATATAATAATTTTTAAGAAATATAAAACTATTATAGTTAAAAGAATAGAAATATATTAGAATAGAGGAAGCTTATTTTTTTGATTGAAATATAGCAGTTTTAATATAAGTAATTTAGTAGAAACAATATACTATTAATTTTCAATATTAAAGGTAATACTACAGTAGGGGGACATTAAAAACGGTCAATAACGAAATCCTCACCAAAAATCCACTAATATTAATGTTTTTAAACGCATTTATATAGTTATTAGTAGATCTCATTATTCTGAAAAAGGATATATATATAGACAATTATATACTACTTATTTTATACAAAGAAGGTATTTCGTTTTTACTTATATTTCAAAATACAGGAAATTTAGAAAGTTGAAAGTAGATTTTAAAATCCAAATTTCATCTACTAAATACCCTATAATATACCCTGAAGCCAAAAATCCAAATTTCTGACTTTTGTTTTTGCAATATATAGAGCGTAGTTTTAATGTAAAAACTCTAGGATTCTGATATATTATAAAGACTTATACTAGAGGTATATATAGATTTTCTAGAATTAATCTACTTATAATTACGTGAATTATTCAATCTTGAAAAATCGTGTTTTTAGTGTAAAAATGCTGTTTTTAACGTATTGACTGTTATTAATATCTACCTACTATATATATAAAATATAAGAGATTTACTAATCATATAGTTTAATTTAATCTTTTTATATATCATTGAGAATATAATATATTACAAATACTACAAATACAATTATATATATATTATGAAGAAGCCACCTAGTATGCATACAATCTATAAGAACAAAACGGCTTGATTCTTCTAAATCTGAATACAACGCAAAGTCCCTCATTTAAATAAGGAGAAAACTCTATATTAGAAAAATATCATACTAATAGATTAATATTAATATAAGATATATAAAGTATATAAAGCGCTATAGTTATATAAAGCTATATTACTATAGTAAAGCCTTTATAATATATCCCCCCAGACTTAGAAGAAATATTATATCAATCTAAAAAAACCCTTTTAATATAAATAAAAGAGAGATTTCTAAATATATATCTTTAAATTCTAAAATAGAAGTATAAGAGGAGTTATAATAAAAGAAAGTAGATAAAAAAGAATTATATTGTATTATTATTATAATAGAATAATAAAAAGTTCCTTCTTTATATAGTTATTACTATAAGTAATCTAATATATTTAGAAGCTTTAACTTTAGTAATTAAAGCGAACTTCTGAAATAATAATATCTTATTAGCTGAAGTCCTAAGGTTGAAGTAATAGCTACTAAGTATTAAAAAATTCTAGTATAGCTACCCCTTGATTCTCTCCTTTTAATAATATTAACAATATTATTATATATACTCCTACCTCTATATTCACCTATAATCATCCTATATAGTAGGTTTAAATACTTCTAATTTAAATTAATAATTAATTTTAATAATACTAATACTTCTTATTATATAGATAGTATTTTATAAGATATATAAAGAATATATAACTATAATAACTAAAGTAAGAACTACCCTTAATTTAAAATAAAAGTATAAAGAAGTAGAAAGAAAAAGTAGTCTTTTTAATACTTCTTTAGAACTTTTAAATCTAAATAAAAGTATATTACTCTCTATCTTACTCTTAATAAAGTCTTTTTATTATTACTTTATATTATATTAGTAAGTTATATATCTAACTATTATTACTTCTAGAATAAAACATTACACCTAGTAAGAATAAGAATAAAGTTCTTATATAAGATAGAAGGAGTTTAAATAATTATAATTTATAGTCTAACCCTCCTCCCTCTCTATTTGTATATAAAAAGTAGTAGAACTATAAGTAATATATATGTCTTAATATTTTTCTTATATAACTATTATCTTAATTTTCAATATCTTATAAAAACTAAAGTTATTAAAGTTATATAAGTAGAAAGCTAGGAGGGGGAGTAGCTATTTCTACTAAGCAACTAAATATATCTTCTTTACTTCTAAAGTATACTATTTAATACTATACTTAGTATATATATGCTTAAGTTAAAGCTAGGTTTAAAATATCTTATATATAGGAAAAAAAAGAAGTTTTATATATAAGCTTTAAACCTTATTCTTAATATAAAATTCTACCTTCTTAGTTTTCTATAAGTAAATAAGCTTAAAACTATAAGTAGTATATAGCTATTACTTCTAGATCTTGATTACTAATATATTACTCTAGATTCTTATTTATAAGAGAAGAGTATTCTATAAAACCTTTTCTTTATATAAAATAAGTCTAAAAAGATTTAAAGCTAAAGGTAAAAGTAATAATAAAATATTATTTAAATCTAAAGGTTTAATAACTTATATATTTATTAATTTTAAATTAGAAGATTTCATAGGAAATATAATAGTCTCTAGTAAGTTACATACTAATCCTTCTTTAAAATCAGTATTTTTATAAGATATTACAGCTAGTATTTAACTTATAATTAATAGTTTTATTAGTAGCCTACTTTTCTAAATAGTACTACTTATATTTAGCTTACTACTTAATAGCTATATAACTACTTTCTAAAAATATAAATAAAACACTAGAATTCATATTACTTAATATTCTTTAGAATAGTATTATTTAAACTCCTAGAGAGCTATTATACTTCCTAACTATACAATTATTCAATTATAAATATATTTAGCTTCTAAGCTCTCCTTTTTACTATATACTAAATCTTCTTTACTTTATATCTATAGGACTATTTTTCTATTTTATCTTAATATTATAGGGATAATATAGAAGTTTAGTAGTCTTTTAAAATATTTGAACTTTATATAAGAGAATACTTTTATAAAACTATTTATTAATATCTTATTAGTAGGTAAATAGATAATTTTACAAGATTTTACTTTATACTCCTAATAGAGCTATATATTCTAAATATATATATAATAGAGATATATTACTACATACTCTTTTTTTCTAATTATAAGGTAAATAATCTACTAATTATTATAATAGATCTTCTAGATATCTCTTAAGATAAAGTTTAAGTTGAAGAAGAAGTAGTATAGTATTATAGTATCTTTTATAATATATGCTAGACTAAAGAATTCTATTTTAATTATTAATATAATTCTAATACTTTATTATACTACCTTCTATTAAATAAGACTTCTAAAAAAAGATATTATAAAGCCTTATAAGGATCTTTATATCCCTTTATTATTAGTAAAAGAGGTATTACTTATAATTTAAAATACTTATATATTATTACCCCTTAAAGTACTAAAGTATACAGAGAAATAATATATATAATAGAAGTAGTAGATTACCTAGTTTACTACTATTTAATATTTAAGAGATAGGTTTATAAGGAATTAGAATAAGAAGGTATATATAAAAGTAATATTAAATTAAATTATAATTAATATATAGAAGATTAAGCTAATCTTCTCCTAGAAAGATTTAACTTACTAAGGAGATATTTTACTATTATATTTTTCAAACAGGTTTATTAGTATTAAGGTTATTAGAACTCTAGAGTCTATAAGATTAAACTTCTTTATTATATATTTAATATATATATTATAAATTAGATAGATCATATATATCTTATAATTATATAAGATTCTAACTCTAAAGTATTATTTAGCTAGCTTCTAATCTTTCAACTTATATACTTACTTAATTCTATCTATTACCTTCTCAGTATTACTAATATAATCTTTATAATATAGAACTAGAATATTATTAATATAGAAGAAGATAAAGACCTTTTTATTATAAGTCTAAAAGAAATATAAGTCTTTACTTATTAAATACAGCTTAAGGTAAAATAGAATAAAAGAAAACTATTTATATTATAAAAAAGTATATTATAAAATTTATATAAAGTATAGTAAAATTTAATAAGCTTACCTTTTTCCTTAAAGCTATCTAATAAGTAATATATAATAGGGGGGTTATTTAATCTATATGTAATATTTAGGAATATATTTATAATATTAAATTAGTAGATCTTAAGATCAAATTAAATAGTAATTATTATTATTATTCTAAAGATATATATAGTAAGAGCTATAGTATATATCTACTTAAGAGAATATTTCTCCTAAAGATCACCTTATATATAGATTCTAACTTTATAATACTTAAAATACCTATTTTAATCCAGCTTATATATAAATACCTATTTCAAAAGGATAGGTTTCAACTTTACTTTATATTTGATAATTACCTTCTAAATATCTATTTCTATAAGTTTATTAATATTAGTAATAGTTATTTTAAAAAAAAGTAGAGTAAAGTAGTTCTAATAAGAATTCTATATATTAATAGATTTTAAAAAGCTTTAAAAACTAGTCTATATAAATCTTACTAATTGGTATAATAGAAATTTATATTTATTTTACTTAGTTAATTAAAATAAAGATAAAATAGTAGAAGATATAGTATCTTTAAGTTATTTCTTAAAAGCTGTTTTCTAATTAGATATAGAAACATCAAAAAAAGTATCCTAGTTATACTTTATTTAGAAAAATGCAAAATGCATTCTAAAGTATAATAATTACCTTAGAAGTACTTAGTTGGATTAACCTAAGCTTTTATAGTTATATATTTATTCTAGCTCCTCTCTAGTATTACTTTCTTCTTTAATATTTAAATATAGTTATACTAGATAAATAAGAAAGATATAACTAGAAAGTAATATATAAGGATCTTCTATATTTTAGATTTATAGGAGGAGTATATCTATTTAAATTTGAATTTTATTAAGAATTATATCTTTAGCTATATTTAATTTAGAACTAGTATCTTAAATCTCCCCTTACTTCTTATTACTTTCTTTATAGAGTAGCTTAAGTATAAGGTTTAGAATTATCTATATATTTATAAGATCTAGAATTACCTTAAAAGTTAATAATTACCCTCTTTATATATTATTACTTTGTATTAGGAATATAAGTTTAAAAGGTTGTATAAATAGTATCTTATTATCTAAGATTAATATAATATTATCTTTTATCTATATCTTTAGGATTTCTAACTCTAGAGATATTTTAGAAAGTAACTCTTATATTTCTTCTATAATTTTGAAAACTTAGTTACTTTAAACTACTTTAATTATATCATCTTTTAAGTAGAATATCTTCTTATTAAATAATATATTTTATATAATAATAATTTATTCAATTAAAAGAATCTAGATTTTATAAAAATTATAAGAGTTTACAATATATCTTATTAGCTATCTAATATAACCTTAAAGTTTAAATTTGAAATTATATCTATTCTCATTTACTTTATATTCTTTTTCAAAAGAATATATCTTATAGCTATATATATAGATCCCTCTTTATTATAAATGAAAGTCACTTAATAAATATAATTTATAAGTAGAATTATATTATTTAATATAATTATATAATTAGTCTTATTTAATTTATATTAAAGAATACTATATATAATACTAGAGTAAGTTTATATTATAAAGATAGATTATTATAATAATTATTTCACTCTAACGTAAAATTAGAAGTTCTAATATATTAAATATCTTAAGAACTTTTATAACAAACTTCTTATTAGTTTTCTTTATATTACTATTTAACTCTTTAATATATAAGGAAGTTAGTTTAATATTAATACTTTATTCTAATATTTATATCTAATATCCCATAAAGCTATTAATTATAATAATATTCTATTTAACATTCTATCTAATGTTATAAAGAGTAAAATTATATTACTATTAGATCTAATATTTAAAGATTTAAAGGACTATAAAGAAATTAAAATACTATTTTAAAATATATAAGAAGGTGAAGAATTACTTTATATACTTATCTTTAATAACTAGGAGCTATTTATTTCTATTTATTATCTTTAGGTAGTTAAATAAGTCTTAAGAGATTCTATAGAATAGTTATATAGTTTTATTATTAGAAGTTTAATATAATACAACTACTTTTATATATATCATAGTATAATCTATAAATTTAAAAGAGGGGATATTTTAAATCTCTACCCCCTTAATATTAAATATAAGTTTCTCTAATATTTAATATCCTAGGTATGTAAACTAAAGATATTATAATATTATATTATTTATTCTTATTTATAGTAGATCTCTAGATTATTTAGTATAAATAAGGATAAAAATAAATAGATTTAAAATTGTATTATTATTTAAAATAAGTTATATAGAAAAAATATAAGAAGAATAAAGTTTAAATTCTATAAAAGTAATATTAGCTTTCTTTACTAATTAAACTATCTAAATATTCTTATCTAATATTCTAAAGTAAAAAGTATTATTATATCCTAAGTATTATAGTTTAGACTTCTTAAGAGGGCTTTCTAAGATGATATTTATATAGAAACCTTTAATATAAGTAATATTCTTTAATATAATATCCCTATTTTCCTTTATACTATTAAGAATATTATAAAGGATCCTCATATTATAAGCTATAATTAGGTATAATAAGGTATTAGTTTTAACTCATCTTGAGATATTATAAGTAATTATATTCATTTTAAATTATATAATATTATTTACTAAATAAAGAGCTTTATAATTATTAAAAATAATACTCCTAGAGATTATATTAAATCTTTAAACCTAAGTTATATAAACTACTTAAAGTTTAAAATCTAGGTTGAAGAATCCTAATTCTTTATTAAAAATATATAGGTCTTCTTCTATAATAATAAAAGCAATAATATTATTAGGTATTATAACTATAGATAAGCTATTACTAAAATATAATTCTTTTAATTTACTTTTAAATGAAGTACCTTTAGACTTATTATTCTAATATATAAATATATTGGGGTTTTAAGTAGTAAGCTACTCTTTATAAACTATTTTAATATAAACCTTAGAGAAAACTAGTATATTAAATTACTTATATATCTCTATAATATTATTAATACTATAAGAGCTTCTTTTATTTAGAAAAGTATATCTAAAGTAAGTATATTTACTTAGTTGCTACTTATAAGTATAATTATATGAATAGGAGTTATCTAAATTACTTTATAAAATACTTTTACTAATAGGTTTATTATAGCTCTTATTATTAGATCTATTTATAATAGTTATAAATATATTATTAGAAGTTAACCTTTTTTAATTATTATATTAATACTTATAAATTAAGTTTTTAGGTAGTTCTAAGTAGTATAAAATACTTAGTATAAAGGCTCTAAAATAGTCTTTATTTAATATATCTTTAAGAATTCAATTAGTTTAATTTGAAGTAAGATAGTATTTTACTACTTCTAAGAAGTCTTATGAAATAAGAGATCTCTAGATCTTTAGGATGTTAAGTAATAAAATTCTAAATAGGATACTTTAGAATTCTCTTAACTAAATATTAAAATTTTAAGGTATTCTTACTTTTATAAGGATATTCTAATAGTCTTTTTATATTATAATAATATAACTAATTAAATTCAAAATATAATATCTCTTAAATATATAAATTAGAAATTAAATAGAAGTATCTTTAGTATTAAAAAGCTCCTATTTTACTAGGATGAAGATATCTATTATAATTATATTATCAATCTATTTGAAGAATATATTATATATTTTTTCTTAATAGGATTACTTTAATTTATAAGAAATATATAATATAATATGATTTATATGAAGTTTATAGAAGTCTATAGATTTCTTATTTAAAATTATAAAGAACTTTAAAGTATTTAGGAGAAATAAAGTATCACTTCTTATAAAAAGGATTATTTATTAAACCTTATCTTCTTCTTTTTCTTTTAAAATAGTAGTTATTTTAAAGATTAGAAAAATTGTAGTATAAATACAATTATAGGCTTATAATTTAATATAATATACTTTAAATTACCTATTATTCTCCTTCTAAAGATAAGAGTTAAAAAAAGAATATTATCAATCTTATTTAGAGATAAAAATAATAAAGAGAATACTTCTAAATCAATATACTTCTAGAAGTCTTTTATTTTAACTTTAACTATAAAGATAATAAATTAAATAGAGAAATCTCTATAATTATTAAGTTTAACTGAAGTAGTAGGTTTTAAAGAAGATATTAAAATAGAAGTATATAAACAATATAATAATAAAAACCTTAGTAGAAAGAAAGAAAGAACTAGAAGTAGAAATATATTAATACTAGAGGTAATTATATTAAATTCAAAAGGCTAAAAGTATTAGTCAAACTAGGCTTATAACTATTATAAAAGAGCTATTTAATATATATATAATCTATAAGAATAAAATAGCTTGATTCTTCTAAATCTGAATATAATATGAAGTCTCTCATTTAAATGAGGAGAAACCTCTATATTAGAAAAACGTCATACTAATAGATTAATATTAATATGGGGTGTGTGGGGTATATAGAACGCTATAGCTATATAAAGCTATATTATTATAGTAAAGCCTTCGCGACAATATACTTATAATATGATATAAATATAAATACTCTAGAATTATTATATTTCAAATATAAATATATATATGATGTAAAAATCCTGGTATATTACAAGTATATATATTATATTGATAGAATATAATATATAATATATAATATATAATATAATATATACCTATAATATATAATATAAGAACAACCAATAGCTCGCTTTCTAGTATAACTATTAGTAGATATATTACCCCCTAAAGTATAACTTTAGCCTTCCTACTTCCCTACTAACTATTATAGCTAGTTTCTACTTAAAATTAATACTTATAAATAATAAGTCTCTTACTTTTAATAAAAATATAATAGCTTTCAAAGAAAATAGTAATATAATATTTATTTAAAAAAGCTAAAGTAAGAAGATTAGACTTATTAATTATACTTTTAATAAAATAAAGTTAATATGTATTAAATAATAATTATAAATATATATATAACTTCTATATACTAACTAGAGGCATATTTTAACTTCTCTATTATAGCTTAATACTAAGACCTAATAGAGGAAGATATTAAGAAACTTAATAAATACCTTATATAGTAAATAAATATGTCAGAATAAAGCCTAATATTTATCCCTATTAATATTAAGGAGATAAAGCTCTATATTTTTATTAACAGATCTTTTATTATTAATAAAAAAATAATATTTCGATTAGAATATATTATTATCTTACAAATAGAAAGAAATAATAAGGATAGTAATACTTTTAAACTTAAAAGTAATATTATCTACTTCTCTTTTATTAAGAAAGAAAAGTTATATAAAATATACTAATTTCTAAAGTCTATAGTATAACTATAAGAATTAATATAAAATATAGAATTTCGACTACTTTTAAATAAATAACTAAATATTTAAAAATACTAATAATACTAATAGTAATTTATACTAATTCTTACTCTTTCTATAAATACTTTATTAAACTAAGTATTACTAAAGAAAAACACCTTATAATTAATATTATAGTATTTTGATAATTATATGAATAAAAGAAGGTCTTTAAGATTTATTAGATTATAAGTAAGATTAATCTTATAGATAATATAACTAAATAATCTAATAATTAAGTTTTTAAAGGATTTATAATAATAAGTAAAGTAATAATATAAATAGAAGAATAAATTATAAAAGCTATTAATAGTAATAAGAAGAAGAAATAAAAGTAAAAAGAAAGTATATAAAATAATAAGAAGAAGGTAATAGAGAGGGAGAGAAATATACTGTAGTAAGAACTTAAAATACCTAATATAGTATTCAATAAAAAGCGTATTTTTATCGAGAAATACTATTTATAGTATTTTTACAGTTTTTAGTATAATAAAAAGGATTTATATAACTAAACGTAATTTTATACTATTTTTATATTTATACTACTTTTATATTTTATACTACTTTTATATTTTATACTAATTTTAGTATTTAATACATTTTAGCTATAAAAAGAGTATTACTAGTATTAGATGAAATATAGGACTAAAATAGCTAAAACTATAACAATAGGTAACTAAGTAGTTAACCTACTTATTTAAACTAATAATATTAGAGGAATTATTATATAGTTTTACACCTACAGTATGCAGCGTAAATATATATATTATAACTTAGATATAATTATTATAAGTAGAGATAACTAGTTATAAACTATTTATATAATCGATTGATTACGACGTTTACTAATTATAAACTAATAATAGGTTTCTAGAAGTTATATTAGTATCTTAGAATAATATATAGTTATAATAACTTTAAATTTATCTATTTCTACTCTATAGATTTCTAGAGATTTCTTTAAGACGTATTATAAGCTTATTTCTTTAGACTATTCTTTATTAATCTATAGTTAAATAGTAGTAAATAATACTAGTAGTAATAAAATATACTAATTAGTATTGGTTTATAACTAGTAAACGTTATAATTAATTAATTATATAAATAGCGTATAACTATTTATTTCTATTTCTAATATCTATATTTAAGTTATATTATATATATATATATATATATATTACACTATAAAGATAAATCCGTATAATAACTTTTCTATTCTTATTATTATAAATAAATAAGTCGACTACTTAGTTACTTACTATTATAACTTTAGCTACCTTAGTACTATGTTTAACGTAATAATATTGTATCATAATATTTAAAAATCCAAAGTAATTATAGCTATAACTATTAGTATAAAGTAGACTAAGATATAAGTTTTAGTTAGGAGCGAAGTATTCTCCAAATAAAACTAAAGAAATATAATACACATACTGTAATGTTATATGATATATAGAGCTTTTACTCTGTTAGGTTAATACTTATTTAGAATTAATAGATTTATCAGAAATATTTATATATAATATACATTAATACTTTATTCTAATATAAATACTTCTAATAATATATCTAGTATTTCTAACTAGTATTAAAGTAATATTTATATTACGAGATATATATCGCAATTATAGAATATATAATTATATCTATAATATATAATATACTACAAATATTATAAATATAGAATTCTGTTTCTATGTTATATTATAATTATATGTATTAGAAAGTAATATGGAATAAAATATAAGAATATATAATATATTTATATTTGTGATATATAATGTTTAATAATATATATATTTACTATATAGTATCTATTATTTCGTAATATTCTAGTTACTATAATTATTAGAAACTTTTAATTAATATATTATTATAATATTATTATAAAGTAAGAATATAACTAAAGCTATTGTTGAGAAGAATATTCTATATCCTATAAATCCTAAATAAGAAAACTATAGATATATATTAATCGTACTATAATAATTTTATTATAAATAGAAGTATTATTCTATTAATTTATAGTATTGAAGCTTATTACTATTGAAGCTTTTGTATATTAAAGAGTATATAAGCTTTTGATAAGTATATGTTGGTTTATCTGGAGGGTAATGCATACTATATGTAATCTTGCCATATAGGTATAAAATAGTGTTCTGGTTATTTGTTGTTATTATTATTATATTACAGGGTGTAAGGTACTATATAAGGCTCTAGATCTATAGTATAGTAATTACTTACTAATTACTATATAATTAGCTATAACTAGTATTAGGTGCCTAATACCTATTACTAGTAGGGTGTAGAGGGTATACTACTATGTATATAGTAATACGTATAGTTACTATATACCCTATAGTATAGTATAACTAATACTAACAACTTTTCTTTTTACTATATACTTTAATACCTATCTATTTATACGAAAAATAATACTTTTAGCAATCTATACCTTTTTGCCTTAATAATATTTAAATACCTATTTATCTATTCTATTTGAGTTACCTATCTCTCTATTTAAATAGTTATATAGTTCGAATTGATAAATCTCTTAAAAGTATAGTTTAATATACCCTTCGTAAAGGTATTAGTAATATTATTATCTCTATTAATCTACTATACTTTATAGAGTTCGTAATATTTATATAACTATTTTAATATTATAATATCTATTATAAAATATTTTTCTTTAGTAGTACTAAGTTTTATAAAGTATTTATAGAGTAAGTATAAGTTAGTATATATAATAGTTAGGATCTGAGGGAGTTTTTAGTATTAGAGGATTTTCTTAAGCGATATAGTTATAGTATAAATAAAGTCTATACTAATTACTATAGTATAGATCTCTAAAATAAGTATACTCTTAGTAATTTTTTTATTTTTTATAGAAGAGTAGTATATAAGGTTACTATAGAAGTTAAACTAGTTATTACTAGTAGTAGTCTTTTAGCTTAGGATTATTATAAATCCTAGTTAAGATGAGAGGTTAGTATTATTAGTAAATAAGCTATTAATAAAAGTATAGAGGTATGCTTTAGATAGGTTAAGTAGTATAAAGTTAAAGCTATAGTTAAAATGTTCGATTTACTACTTAAAGTATTTATTAAGTGTGGTGGTATTATTACTTAAGGGTTGTTACTTTTATGCTATGTAGGAGAGGTCGAATAATATTTCGGGCTGGTATATCGAGGTAAGGTATGTTTTATATATATATTATTTAATATATGCTTTTTTGAGTACTTTAGGTATTATATATATATTAATAAAAGTAAGTTTTTATTTTTAGTATTTTTAGTATAATTAGAAAGTATTATTATTAAGCGATAAGATGTTTCTATTAAATACTAATAGTACTGCTTTTGAAAGGATTGTTTTAGGTTTAACTTTAAATAAGGTTTTTTAGAGTTCTTTATCTTTATAATATGAAAAAGTAGTATCCGAAAGGTTAAGGGTATTATTAGTTTATATATTTATAAGGCTAAAGGTATTATTTTTAAAGTATAAGACGAGGAGGTATAGGTTATATATTAATATCTCTATTTATAACTACTCTTTATAGTATTTAGAGTATATTACTTACTAGTAGGTATTAGTTTTAGTAAGGCTATATAGCGGTTTAATAATAATTATAATAGAGCTAGGGGGGTATTAATCTTTAAAGTATAAGGGTAGTTTAATTATAATATATTTCATAAGCTCTATTTTAACTTAAGTATAGGTTTATATAATATTGTGGAGCTATATAGTTATATTAGTATACTAGAGGAGAGCTAGAGCTATAGTTAAGATTAACTACTAGCTACTTTATTAGATTATTAGTAATTATATTAATATTTTAAACTTATTGTTATTTCTAAAGTTTTAGATTATGAGTTTTGATTTCTTATATATTTTATTAGTATTTTTATTCTTAACTTTATTGATAATATAGGATTTGGAGTATTTATAATTTTTGTAAAGGATAGGGTTATATTAGATGATTTTAATAATACTATTAGTAATAATACTCTTAACTGCTTTTTTAATTAACTTTTCAAATAGTAGTCTAAATATTATAATAATACTTTTTTTGTAGAAGTTAAGTATTAGTACTATGTCTAATTATTCCTTAGCTATAAGGTATATTATAAAATGAGATTTTTAGCTGAGATCTAGAGAAGTTAGATTATTTTTATAAGTTATATAATTTAAAATTATTTTAATCTAAAGTACTTAAAGTTAGGGTAGTAGATTACTAACTATTTGGATAAGGGGGGGGTTATTATTATTAATAGTAGTATTATTATTATTATT
>QAPF01000371.1:6377-36837 GCA_004367935.1 Colletotrichum sidae | reverse complement strand
TAAGATATTAAACTTTTTAATATTTATAATATTCACTCCTTCTTCTTTAAAATAATTATTAAAATAATTACTATTTCTATTAAATATATTAAATACTAAATCTAATAATAATACTACTACTAATATTACTTCTTAATAATATAAGTTTACTTCTCCTTCTTTATTTAACTTTATTAATTAAATATTATTTTATAAATAGTTTACTAAAAAGTAAGATGTAAGTATAGTACTACTATAATAGCTAGACAAATTACTAAAAAAACTCTAGTTACTAAAAAGGTCCTAACTATTTAGAAAACCCTAGTTATTTAGAAAACCCTAACTACTTAGAAAACTCTAACTATTTAGAAAATCCTAATTAAGAAGACCCTAGCTAAAAAGTCTATTAAGAAAAAAGCGTATAGATATTATACTAGTAGTAAGTTTACTATTAATTACTATAAATAATTACTATAAATCTAATAATTTATAGTAATAATTCTTTAGGAAATCCGTTATTTCTAAAGAAATACTAAACTTCTTATTCTAAAAATTCCTTTCTAATAATTTATCTATAAAATTACTATATAAATTTCTAGTTATATAAACTTTTACTATTAATCTTCTACTATTAGTATTTTTTAAGAAGTAGTTAAATAGTATTTTATAAAAATATTTAAATATAAGTAATATTACTAATTATTTACTATTTTCTACCTTACTTATTTTTATCTAGTAACTAATTTAGTAATTATATATATAAAGTAAATTACTATTATATAGAAAGATATTATTTTTACCTACTAATTCCTATATACTACTAGTAGCTTAAGCTTTAACTTTTTCTACTATATACTAATTAATTTAGTTATTTCCTATTCCTTTTTATTTAATCCTAATACTATCTTATTAACTAGAGACTAATTTAAATTTCGTTATTATTAAGGTATATTTCTATAGTAGTAAAAAAAGGTATAAATAGAACAAAAACACTAAGTAGAATAATAAAAAATTAATATCTAATTAGAAAATATTAATATAGAAGAATAAAGCGATATAAAAAAGTAAGTACTAATAGTAATAATTAGTTTTATAGAAACTAGGAATTACTACTAGTATTAATTATTATAAATAATTATTATAAATAATAGCTATAACTTATATAATAATTTTTACTAATTATTATTATTAAATATTAAATTATTTATATTTTACTATTTACTTTTCCTTTAGTACTTTAATATATTTTACCTAGATACCTATAATTACCTATTACTTAGAATACTATTTTGCTAGGTACTTATAGCTACCTATAGGTAATACTATAGGTACCTATAGCTTTATAGACTATTTGGGTCAGACCTATGGGTAAAGCTTCTACCTAACCTATTATCTGGGTAACCTATGGGTACCCATGGGGTGGGTAATTACAAGCCTAGGCGGACGTTCATAGTAACAATATGCCCAACATGGGACAGAAGGCAGCTGATCTTACTTTGGCCTGTACATCTATCTGGCGGAGGATCGTATTCCACCTGTAATAACCTCCTCACGACAGAAGGGCTGTGGTCACCACTTGGATCTACACGCCAAGTGTAGTCGAGTCCATGGCGAAATGAACAGCGACAAGGTTGATGCAATGCAAATAGCGGTCAGGGAGCTCAACAGTCTTGGGTCTATCGTCACCAGCTGCTGAACGGGCAGTCTAGGCCCTCAAATATGCCATACAACCGTACATCTTGGTAACACACACTTCTCGGCCGTCAGAGAACTCACCAGATTTCGAGTTCCATCAGCCCTTGCACATCCTACGTACGCCACGTAGCTTTCACGACTTGACGCCAACGCATTGCCAGACTCTGCTCGGCTGACCTGCTCATTTGCTACTCAACTTTGGAGAACTTCAATATCAACAGCGGCATCTTGAGAACCACTGCAACAAAAACACCACAGAGCCGACAATGAACAACTCAGGCAACGCTGGCAAAACACAACCCTGGAAGAAGAGTTGGCCCCCTCGGGACGCGGCAAGCCGTGAGGAAATAGAGTATGGGATCTAGGAAGGTGTTATGGTGGTGGTTGATGGTACTTTGGCTGCTGTGAAACTGGCTAAGGTCTAGCTGTGGAAGAAGACCTGGCTGCTGTAGAAGTAGATGAATAACGAGGGAGAATGTGAGCAAGATATTGAATACGGCGTCAAATAGGGAGGAGTTGTTGTTGTGGATGGGATACCGACTAATGCCAAGCTGCGCTAGCTCTTTTAAGGAGATGAGACTGCCTCGGGCCAGTGAAGAGACTCGAGGTATGTGAAGCTATCGTTTTGCACGATTGTGACTGTCCACTGACAACAGTAGCCAAGTCTGCGCAGTTTCTCACTTTCAGATGTCTTAGACGCAATCCGATTATCGATATAGTTGTCTTGCTAAAGGAACCCATCAACCATACATGTATCGTTCAACTTGGGGTTTCTTAGTTGGAAATACAAGTCTTTTGATACAACGCATGGCGAGTTCTTCATGCTCGGCTCCTCTAATCTGCTCACTCAGCCAGTGTTAATAGGTGGCAAAGCATCTATTGGTAAACTCATCAGGATCTATCCAAGTGGACGATGGCCTGCACGCCACTGGACGGTCTCAAAGACCACTTCCACCATGGGCCTGGGTCTCGTCCAAGAAGCCGTCTCTTTCCTGGCGATCCAGGGCCTTTTCTTTCCTCACAACCCTGAACTCCAGAGGCAGACGGCCCACGAAACCGTTCTCAGTCCCGACTGTGGCATGCGTCAGTATATGTTCCATTTCCAAAGAAGAAGAAAAAAAGGGAAAAAAAAGGAAAACAAATGCTCAACTTACAGAACAGAATGGACGCCACCTCCATCAGGACGGGCAGCCAAGGCGTCAGCGCAAGCGACTGGCCCAGGCTCCACACATGACCGACATCCAGCGTGGCACCGCCGAAGAAGACGACGAGGATGACGAACGCCCCCCACATGCAGACGAAGTTGAAGACGGCGTACAGGACCATGCCCCCCCCGGAGACCTTCCTCAGCCACCCGGCCTGCCACATCTTGCGGTTGTTGCACCGGTAGAAGCAGAGCACGACGCCGAGGCACAGCCCGAAGAGCGGCGGCATCCAGATCATGGCGGCCATCGTGAACATTGCTGCTTGGATGGCGGGTTCGGCCGGGTGGTTGCGGGGACAGAGGTCGATTGCCGCCGAGTTGCGCACAAAGTCTTCCTGGGCGCTGTTGGTGCAGAGAACGCAGGCCGCGGTGTGGATGACGAAGAGGCCTGTCAGGACGGCGCCCTTGAGCCAGCTTCGTCGGAAGGAGTCCAGGACCAGCGGCAGCATTGCCGCGAGCGGATAGAAAGCGAAAGCGGAGGCGATGAGCTGGAGAGAGGAGTTGTTGTGACGATAGGCGGTGGGAGAGACCTGGTAGTAGATGACGGTGGCCTGGATGCCGAAAGATAGGAACGCGGCGGCGGTGAAGAGATCGTACGTCGTTCCTCGGAGAGCTTCGTCGATCCGACCGTACAGACCAGGGCCATCGTTCACCGTTGCCGGAGAAGGCTTCTCGGACACGGAAGTGCTCGCTTTGCGGCCCTTGAAGCCTCTCAACACGGCAAAGAAGCAGTAGATGGTCAACAAGACGGTCTCGACGCCATACGAGGCCAGAAGCTGTGGCTGGTTCAGCATCCCATGTCTACGAGTTCAGAGACGGACGACCCAGGTGCTCACCCCGACGCCGGCCAGCCCGCTGTCGATCTCGGAGCCGATGACTCGACACAGCTCGGGTCGACAGGGCGCGATGCGGCCCACCTGCTTGGACAGTATCGTCTGGTTTGACCGGACCCGTTCGTGCCAGTCGATGATCTGATGGTTGCTCGGCCGCGTCGAGTTGGCTTCCGGCACGACGGCACGCCAGAAGCTCGCGACGACGGGGAATGCGGGCTCGCGGCCGCCGGTCACGACCCAGGCGGCGTAGTCTGCGTACGCGGAGCAGTTTCTGGCCACGTCCAGCTCGTCCCGCGGCGTCTCTCCCCATGGAACGGTTGCCATTCTGAACTGGGCTGACGCAGTTGACTTGGAGTCGATGGTTGAGGATCTGATTCTGTATTTTCCTGTGAGCCAAGTATTCTAGATGGAGAATATGAGTCTAGATATCAGATTGCAGCTACAAAGTTAAAGAGAAGATCACATTAAAATGCAAAAGTCGTTTGAGAGTTGACAACGCGCTTTGGTATGAGGCCTAGCCCCTGGAAGGATTCCATCATTTTACGTGCCGCGCTAGATCCCAATCCGTCCGAATGCTGCAGCCTGCATTACCGAGATGACAATGTCTCTGGGCTTCCTGTTTTATTGGTCGATTGGTTCGTTGGTCTAACTATAGTGGTGTCGAGTGTTGTTTGCCAGGGACCTTCATCTGGATCGGTTAATCCTCTAAAGAGCTCGAGTTGGTCAGAGAAGGCATCTTGATGGCCGTGCCAGTTCAGAGAGTATGTAGTCCGAGAGAATTTGAGCCTCAGAGGCTGTTGTAGTTGTGACCCAAGACACATCCGATCGCAGCATCGCAGCGCGACATACTTGAGGGCTCGCCAGGGATCAACTGGCTGCCTCTGGAGATACGAATAAGGACATGAAAGGTATGCTCGAATCACTGATGGAACTCTTCCATGCCTGCCGTTACCTCCCAATGTCAACCACGATTCTGCCTTTGTCTGGGCTACACTTGTGAAAATAGTATGTGCATGTGTATTTATACCGCCTTTTTCAAATCCTGAAAATGAAGAGGTGTCGTCTTAATCGAGTACAACTCGGACGAGCATCTCACACCAACTTCGAGTGTGTTCTATCGCTCATACATCTGTTCAAGCCTCAGTGAGCAAAGCGAAAGTCAAGCCTCTGCTGCCCCTCGTCCTTGGTGTTGAGCGAGTAATCCTCCTGCTGCTCCTTGGTCATCGCGTTCCACCTCCCGTCGCGGACCTTGTTGCGCCAGATGTAAAAGGCCTTGACGAAGTAAAACAGGACGACGTTGAAGCAGCAGACGTCGAGGAGGATCTTGTTCCCGCGACGGTACAGGGGCTGGTCGTCGTCTCGGTAGATGTTGGACGCCGCGATGTTGCCGGCCTGCACGAACATGTTGTACAGCGCAGCGCTGACGGCCCTCGTCCTCACGGCGTTGCTGTTCTTGGCGTTCCACCCGACGAGGATGGCGTGGCAGTAGGGGTAGCTCAGCAGCCCGGTCAAGAGGGCGTACCTGATCCACGTGCTGGCCGTCGCGGGCAGGGCGACCAGCGCCACGAGCCACGGGAAGATCCAGATGTTGGCCACGGACGAGACGACGGCTCGCTCCTTGAACTTGCCCGACACCCAGGATATGAGCAGGAGGTTGACGGCGAAGAGGAACTGCGACGGGATGGCGAGGAGGTTGGCCTGGAACGTGGAGAAGCCCAGCTGGCGGAGTATGTACGAGAGGTACGTGCTCGGGGGAGACGGCGGGATGTACGCCGTCAGGCCGATGAGGTACAGCGGCCACTGCTCCCAGTCGCTCACGGCCTTGAACAGGAGGGACGGGCCGACGGCCTGTCGGTTGTGCATGTCGCCCTTGCTCGGGTCGTCCCGCAGCAGCCGGTTGACCATGATGAGCTCCTCCTCGTCAGAGAACCAGCCGTCTTTGCCGCGGAACCAGTTCCGGGTCTGACAGGGGCCGGGGGGCATCAGTCCCCAGGAGAATAGCCCGATGATGAGCGTCACGATACCCTCCAAGAGGAACCTGGGGGGGGGCAGTCGTTAGCGTGAGGACCGAAACCCATGTCGTTTGCTTCTGCAGGGAGGGGAGGGACCGGAGGGTAGGGGAGCGAGGTGTGTGGACTTACAGCCATCTCCAACCAGACCATCCTGCGACTCCACGCATCTGGAGCACACCGGCGGCAACCAGGGAGCCGACAATGTTGACGGTGCTGAGGGCCGTCCAGAACCACGCAAGCCTCAGCGGCAGCTCGTTGGACTTGTAAAAGTACGTGAGCCACAGCACAATATCCGGGATGAAGCCTCCCATGAGCAGGCCAAGGCTGTTCCCACGCGTCAGTCACTCGTCAATTTCAGAATCGTACACTATCTGCAACTCACAGAGCCTTCACCGCGTAGAAGCCCGCTCGGTTCGAGAGAAAGGCCTGGCAGCCGGCCGTGATGGACCACCCGACCATGATGAAGGGGATCCACCGGTCCGCACCCAGTTTCTTGCTGATGAGTCCGCTGGGCAACTCCGCGGAGAGGAACGACAGCAGGAAGATCTACCCCGTAGTGTGAGCCTAGCAAACAGTACCCGATCCGTTTCAAAGTCACTGACAGTCTGGCCGTAGTTGAAGTCGTTGGTGTTCATGCCGAGCTCGGGAAGCTGTGTCCAACCCAGTTAGCGCCATCACTCTTCCAGCGATCCTGTACTTCGGTCGACGGCGGCTCACCATGTTGTCGGAAATGGCTCGGTTAATGTTTCGTCGGTGAAGATCGAGGGCGCAGAACATGACCCAGGCCCACAGCATGATGCGCTTGTCGATCTAAGCGCACGAGAGTTGGTTAGCTTCCGCTCGACACCTACACATTTCCCACACAACCATCCCGGCCAACCCAGAGTGGGTGGGACGCCGGGCCGCACCGCTCGTACCTTTCTGACGAGTCTCTTCTCGGCTTCGGCCGACCATTGGAAGCCGGGCTCGAAGCGGTGTCTGTTCTCATACTCGGCCTTCTCGTAGACCTTGCGCCAGTAGTCGGCGATGCTGGGGTCCGAGAAGACGTGCTCCTCCGTCGAGCCGTACGGGGGCGGCGGCGGCGGCACATCGGTCACGGACGACGTCGGCGTGTCCGTGGCCTGCGACTGAGAGGTGTTGACGTCCTTGGTGTCTTTGGGATCGCCCTTGAAGGGGCCTCCCACGTCGTGTGAAGCCATGACTTTGGAACGGCAGCTCAGCAAGACTGGACGAGGACGCAATCGGGCAGTTTCTTCACGGGCGCAAAGAAAAGTCCCAGCCGGTGTTATGAGAGCCTCGACGAGCAAGCAAGCAGCATCACCACCCACTCCAGTGTACCAGCAGCGCGGTACGGACAGGCCTCCGCGGAGATGCAACAACCTTTATACAAGCCGTCTTTGACGTCCCGGCAATCTGGGCGTTGGTCTCTCACCCGGAACGCGTCCCAACCCTCGTCATCCCAAAGTCCTGACGTCCATTGACAGGGGTACGGGACGGAAGGATCAGAAGTTTCTGCAGTGTAGGTAGGTGTGTCGCGATGACCCAGGCCGATCGCACCATTCACGATCCGGGAGCCCTTTGGCAAATGGCTTGCCTTATCTATGGTGCAATTGCCCGTCTGGATTGCGCTGTACAGCAGCACTCGAGCGGCTGAGCGAGTCGTGGACATCGGGCCGTGGGGGGGAGAGAGAGAGGTGTCATTCGTAGTGGCTCTGGAGTCTGTAGAGACTAGAGAGAGAGGTCAAGCGTCCAACAACCGTCGTCTGGAGCTGGGTAGAAGTTCTCGCCTACCGAAGCGGTTGCGGGCCAAGAAACAAGCTTACAAAGGACTCGAATAAGCGGAAGGAATCCCGGATGGATCTCTTCTCTCCGTGGGGGGACACATCGGCTTCGTTAGTAGTCGTGGTAGTGTAGGTGAAGCATCTGCCGACTGGGGAACCCATCTTGGCTTGGATGACGAGCAATTTGCCAGATGTGGATAGCCCGTTTCGTTACGAGGATGGTAGATCCATATCCCACCTCTTGGCCATCTTCATCGTGTCTTGGACGGTATGAACACCAGTACTCGCTGAGCCAGTCCTGGCGAGAGATGATTGGAGGTCCCATGTGGCGTCATCTGAGCCATGCGATGGCGACACGAGAGCTCCGCGACCAGTGTCGAGAGGTTGACCAATCAGATAACAAACATGTCGACAGCCCACCCTGGGCCTCTGCCGCCCGGTTACCCTGAGCTATCTTCATGCTAGTCTTTTGTCTTTGGTCTTTGTCACGAAGTGCCGGGGGAACATGGCACGTTGATGTTGGTTGCGCATGGCGTAGGACGCGATAGGACAAGGTCTTTAACGCGTCTCTCCTAGACCGAACCATCGGCTGGTGTGACTGTGCTTATCGAGACTGCTTTGTTTCCTGATGTTCTCTGTAACACGATCGATGTGGCTATGAAGCGCGTGGCTGGAAGTCTGGTTCAGTCTGTTCGGCAATACTCTCCAGTTTGTCAACATCTTTAGAAGTAAGCGACTTGGCCCAGCATCGGCTGTCCGTCCCTCAGAAACACGGCCTCTTATAAACACCTCAATATAGGCTCATTCTACGACTCGGACGAAGAAATAGTGCCCTGGGAATAGAACAGTAGCTAGCGGAGGAGTTGAGTTGACGAGATATATACAGGCGGACGTCGGTTCCCTTCCGTGAGTCCCAAACCACCATGAAAGTTGGGCCAGTAAATGGCGTAGGAGCATATGAAAGGGCTGGATTCGGATTGCCGCGACCACCATTCTCTCCTCGCAGTCGGGTACAGTCATGAGAAAGCAAGG
The DNA here is from genome assembly GCA_004367935.1 of Colletotrichum sidae. Taxonomy (NCBI): domain Eukaryota; kingdom Fungi; phylum Ascomycota; class Sordariomycetes; order Glomerellales; family Glomerellaceae; genus Colletotrichum; species Colletotrichum sidae. The sequence goes on along the minus strand of QAPF01000371.1, from coordinate 28,301 downwards.
TGTCATGACGTGCCAGGCTCTCATAATCACTTTGAACCGGAATATTCACATCTTGTACATACTGGCTTCCCCTACCCATCTCTCTGTACTTGACTTCCCAAACAACTTCCTTACGTTCGTCGGTATCATTCCCCAGAGAGACAAAATTAAATCATATATCTATTCATCGCCAAAGCGGCATCCTTCATAATCCCAGCACTCGTCAGCTGCCATCTACCAGCTCAATCATTGCTAGACCAGCATGAGTGAGACCTAAATCATATTTATAACACGCTCATAATTCCATCTCGCAAACATGTACATCCCCCCCCCTTCAGCCCTTGAAGGGAGTCTCATATGGCCTTTCGGCCTGGGGAGTGATTCTCGCCAGGTGCCTCCTCGAGCCGTTGTTCCAGTCAATGAGCGCCGAGTGCTGCGTGACGCGGTTGTCCCAAACGACGACGGTCCCCTCTTCCCACTTGACGCGGGCGTGGAAGTCGGCACCCCATGCGATGTGCTCGTAGAGGAACTTGAGAAGGGCATCGGACTCCTCCTTCTTGAGACCGACAATCTCACGGGTGACTAAAGCCTGTGTCAGAATCGAGCCGGTATGCTACTCATTCATAGGTACGCCAACTCACACTGAGGGTTGATGTAGAGCGCCTTCTCCCCGGTTACGGGGTGCGTGCGGACGATGGGGTGGGTGTTGGCCACGGGCTCGCGGCGCTTGATGCTGCCCTTGTTGACGGAGGCGGCGACCTGCTCGACGCCGGAGTGGACGGCCTGCAGGCCGTGGAGCCTCTCCTGGAAGAGGGGGCTCAGCCTGTTGTACGCCTCGACGGCGTTGCAGAAGAGCGTGTCGCCGCCCGTCTCGGGCCTGTCGAGGATGTACAGGAACGTGGTGCCGGGGGGCTGCGCCTCGTACGAGACGTCCGAGTGCCACGCGACGGAGCTGGTCCTCGTGGCGAAGAACTTGTCCGCCGACCTGTCGCCCGCCGCGCGGTGGACGAGGTGGATCTCGGGGAAGCCCTCGGGGGAGCCCGAGGTCGGGTGGACGTGGTGGCGGCCAAAGTAGCCGCCGAACTCGAGGGCCTCGTCGATGGGCAGGTCGGCAAAGTCCTGGCCGCGGAAGGCCACCACCTTGCGCTCGGCGACGAAGCGCGCGAGCTCGTCCTTGCCGGCGTCGGACAGCCGGCTGAGCTGGACGCCGCGGACTTCGGTGCCGATGGACGGGGTCAGGTCGGCGACGTCGCCGCCCTTGAGGAGGTTGGGGTAGCTGGGGTCGGCGTCTCTGCCGTGCTCGACGTGCTGGAAGGGCTCCAGGGGAGCGTACTTCTGCTCGGGGTTCCACGTGGGGAGGTAGTGAGGATACTACGTCGGTGACGCTTAGCTTTTACACGTCCTAATAGTAGTATCACAAGGGACCCTTCGAGCTGCAGCATTACTTACCTTTGCGCCCTCGTGACCTTCGCCTCCCTTCGCCTCGGTGTCCTTGTCGTAGGTCGTAGGGCTGAGCTCCTTGTAGTCTCCGGAACCGTCGGCGTAGAGACGGAGGTTGTTGACCGGCTTGTTCAGCGCGTCGGCCACGGTGGATGTCGCAGTTGCTGAGGGGGCCATTGTGATGAGACGAGAATGGTGTGAATGCGAATCTACTTCATCCAAAACTGGCAGTCGGCTTCACAAGTTACGCTCTTATCCTTATATAGATTGCCCGTCCAGAAACATCCGTGTCGGCATGTAGCCGACGAGGGGCACACTGTCTTTTAGAAAGATTGCATGCTGGCAGGGATTCGATGGCGTTGGCTGCCCGGCTTTTCCACACGCAAAGACACCCAGCCGACGAGGTACCGACAGTGAGGTGCTCCTATTCGACGACGACGGGCTTCCGACAGACACATCAGACGGATGGGCGCTGGCGCTGGGGCGTGTGGGATGGAGGGGAAGATGACGCCATTCATATCAAAGAGGGTGGCTTCGCGTACTGGCCCCGGAGTAGCCTCAAGCACATCGTGGATTAGAAATGATGTCCGGCGCGATGTTGCTATCTTGGGGGTCAAGCACGCAATCCGCGATCCGTCTGATGCGACTCGCCCGGTGTCAGGGGACCCCGCAATCTGCACAGCCCCGGAAATCTTGGTCCGATCTTATCTTTGTACGCCACAGGAGTTGAGTTGAAGGAAGTGTCGGTTGCAAATTGACTGTTGTAACGAAGGAGCCGGTGGCGAGAGATGATCGAGGGGTCTCGCGACGGCTGGAAGACGGGTACATCGTGTCCGGGCAGAGTACTCTGTCCGAACGGTCCGGATGAATCCACCAGGTCTTCCGCTCAGGAGGGTCTGACGGTGACCATCGGGCTATCGGTTCGGTAGTCGGCTTCTTGGACCAAAACGGGGGCCACTTCAGAGTCATGTCACCGTTGTCCCGGTCTCTCCCGGTTCCGGAATCGGTGGCTGTGTCGGCGCTTCTTTCGGAGAACGTCCGGCATCGGCCGGCAAAACAGTGACGAATCAGGTGTTGCGAGTCTGTCGGCATACATCATTGTTGTTGGCGTGTCGAAATCATCCCCTGCAGAATTGTCATCGAATGGGTACAAGTCGAACGATGCAGCTTACGATGGCTCGTTTCGTCGGAAGCTCGCCGTCCCACCATGTCATCTCTTCCCACGTCTGGCGTTTGAATGAACAGCTCTGCTTTTCAAGTTTAAAGTATCGAAGACTGCTTCCAGTTTGCCTCTGATTTGTGACTCCATCGCAGTAGAAGTATTTTCCAACAGCCTCTGCAATCGAAGTTTAAGAGTCGCCATGGCGTCTCAGGTATTTAAAGCGGAATTTACAACGGAGACAATGAGTGGCAGTTCCTAGTATTCACCTGCTAGTCTGAGTCTCGATCGAAATTAGTCAAGCTAAAATGGTATTATAGTACGCAAAAATGCCAGCCGAGTTACTAAAGCATCAAACGCAGTGTATTGCGGCTGGATTGGTTGGTGGATTGCAGTCTACCTTTAGCCATGCGTACTCCCGCGTACATCTCAGTTGTTTCGCAATACTATGCCAATTCGCCTGTACTGAAGGGATCAATATTTACCCAAATACCGTCGTTACCTTGATCTCCAACAAACGTGTAGGTGACGATATGGCCGCGGCGGTTTCATTGATCTAGCTCTAAAGCAGCCATGCCCGTCTCTCTTTGGTGAGTTTGAGCACCAGCCTGCATACAAGATGTGATCAATCAGTATCGGAAAGATCATAGGAGACCCTGCCACGTCTTTGTCTGCCCGGCCTCAGTGATAACGGCCAGAAGAATCGAGGCATTGAGCACCTCAATCCCTAATTACGACGTAGATATTCTCATGGACTACGTGGCGCCATACGCTCCTGCCTAGTATCGTTCCATCATGGCATTGATGAAATCCTCAAGGCCACAAAGAGTACCAGTAGTCTCTGTGGCTGTTCATTTCCTGTTCGCTAGCATGTTCCAGGCTACAGTACTGGAGACAACAACATTACGTGGAACAAATTCGTGAATTACGGTAAAGTCTTTGAAGATGCGTGATGGTATTTGTTTTTCGATTAGCTCCGACTAAGATGTTGAAGCCAATGAGGGCCGTGGTGATGGTGCCTTACGTTTTATTCGTTAACGGTTAGGCTCTTCATTGTCGCAAGACAAATGTAGCGCTTGATACACTCGGGACTGTACGCTCCACCACCGACCTTAATTGCACCTGAAAAGCGTCTACGTATCCTCAGCGTTGTGCGCTTCCACCGCTGTCGGGAAGATCACTAGTTACGTGGAAGGTTATCCAGGGAAATTATGCGTCAGGGCCGAAAAAGTCATATTCCCATCATACAAGCATCGAGTTCGCGGGATGTAACCGGATTCTAGGAAGTGACAGGCGGTTGCTGAAGTTCGGTTGGTGACGTTTGCATCCCCAATGCTGATCGAACGCCGTGAGGACATTCTTCGTGAATTCGCCTTTTCCGTACGACGGCCCACGCAGCCATCGGTTCTTGTTGCAGGGGCTCTTGGCGAGAGGGCTTCCCGAGCTCTATTTTGATGAGACTGGGGGCCGGCAGTGTCAATCTCGGAAGCATACTCCTTCGTGAAGCTGACATGCTGAAATGAGTGACACAATTGAATCAGAGCCATTTTCTACCTCACTGGCTATTCTATAGGAAAGTTATGTGGCAGAAAAGGGGGCGGACATGTCTGCCGAAGTAGAGGTCTCCGGATATTAGCCGGACCCGATCCGATATAGTGGGTCCTGACCGAGACGGCCTCCGAGAGCTAGCTCCGGTGATTGCCGTCGACAAATACACCGACAAACTGTATCCAGTCTCTCCAGCTTTGCATGAAGCAATTTTGTATGTTGTTCCGACATTCTGTCAATCTACCTTTCAACAGGCGACAGCGGTTGCATACATCCAGCGGCACTATCTCAAGAGACCCGGCCGGTTCTAGTGCTCGATGCAACTTGGTAATTATTTCTGATATAAGGCCTGCAATGATTATTGAGGGGAAAATAGAGCTGCTTTTTTTTTTTTCATTTTTTGCCGGTGTTTTGTAAAGCAGTTTCCGACGTTATTCTGTTCCGCGTCAAGCAAGAAGGAGCAACTGCCACAGCATCCGGCCCAGTCTAGCCATGAATCGGGAAATTCGAGGTTCAAGCGTTGAGCGTCAACCACAATCGTCATTCAGTACCTACATCGCTATTGTAGTTCGAGGCAAACAAGACTTCATCCTGTTCCGTTATCTCCAGAGTGATTGTCCTGAATACAACAAAGAGGCAGGGAAAGAGCAAGCGGACCCAGCACGTGACGTCATACCGTTGTGCAACGCGCCTACGTCACTCAACATTCCATTGCACCTTCCCTCTCCTAGTTGTGCCTGGAAATCGCATGTCGACTCCTCTTTCCATCTCAGCCTCAACGGATACCAGACAATACAACCTCACGATACTCATTCGTTGGGCAACTGATCTCGCCTCTTTTATTCAACTCCTCGCTTGCTCTACAGTCTACTCGTCGCGTACGACCTTTGCACCTTCATCGTACACACTCACTCATATACACATTCACACGCACATTCACGAACACATTCACACACATAGATACACGCTCCTAAGCAGAGTCCATCGAATCATCATGGCTGAAGCTGTCGCTGGTGCCGTTGTTGCGGAGCAGATCGTGTCGACTGGCCTCCAAGTCGGAGCTGCCGCCTCTGTCGCTCGCTCGACACAACCGCTCAAGGTCTCTCTCTCTCAGATTGCCACGACCCCGCAAGATGATGCCTCGTGAGCCACACACAACCCGCACCTCTGTCACTTACAATTCATGCTCACATCCCGCACAGCCTGTCACTAGCTCGCTCCCACCACTCCGTCACCGTCATTAACCACAAGGCCTGTATTTTTGGCGGTGAGACTGCTGATGGAGAACTGTGCACCACCGACTTCCACGTGCTCTCGCTCCCAGCAGTCACAAACGGCGAGCCCGTGGCCGCTTACGCATGTTATCCAGCCTTCGCCATGCAGGACGCAGAGACGGGACAGACGTATGTGCCCTCTCCTCGCACAAGACACGCTTCTTGTGCACGTGGCCAGTTCACGATCATCCACGGCGGCGCCGATGGCAGCGGCAACCCCATCGATGAGACATGCCTGTGGCTGTGGGATTCCGAGAGCTTGAAATGGACAAGGATTGAGGCCGTCAGTCAGATCGGCAAGACTCTCGCTCCTAGGTTCGACCACCACATCTTTGTCGACCACGCTCAAGATGTTCTCGTTCTTCACGGCGGTCGTACCGCCAAGGGCCAAAAGGCGAGTACCGAGACGTGGCTGTACAACTTCGACACCCTGGCATGGACCGAGTTGCCGGCCTCCCCGGAGCCACCCACCGCTGCAGCTTTCGTCGACAATGTTCTTTACACCATCGGAACCGACTCGGACATGAGCGGTGGTATCCACTACCTGGACCTCAAATCCAACGCCACCGACCGTGAAAAGCCCAACGCCCTGGAGTGGAAGACGGTGAACTTCCCCACCAACCCTTTGGTCCCTGGTCCCCGACCTCGCGAGGGCGGAGCTCTCGTGCCCGTGGATACTGGTGTGGGCCGTCACTACCTCATCTACATGTTTGGCAAAGACGACGCCTCGAGCGGGATAGACTTCCACGCCGACATCTGGGCCCTGCAGCTGCCCAGTCACGGTTTCACCGCTGCAGCCCTGAAGGACGCAATTCGCGATAAGCTTCCACGCGTAGACTCGGGTGAATTTAGCTGGGCAGAGGTCGAGCTCGTGCCCACTGAGGAGGTCAAGTCAGAAGGCAAGGCGCATCCCGGCCCCCGAGGCTTTATCGGCGCCGGTGCAGCAGATGCGAAAAGCGTCGTCTTCTGGGGAGGTGTCAGTGCCAAGGGAAAGGAGGGCGACGGTTGGCTTTTGCAAGTCCGATAAAAGTCGAGCAGCGTGACGAGGTTGTCTTCCGAAGCCAAGCTAAGTGGAGTCACTGATGGATTGGGAATTCCAGACTCGATGAGATACCAATACAGTATTACAGAACCCAAGCGATTCTCCTTGCACAAGTGCACGTCTCAGTCGTCCGCCTCGCTGACCCAATTCTGAGCCCTCAATAGGTACCTAAGAAGAACAGCCTTTCTCGGCGTTTTGGGCCTCAAAGTCAAATTGGCGAGTCTACGGAGTCTTTGGGATCTTCATCCAGGGGCCGACAGAGAAGGCCATCAAGGTCCTGGACTAGAGTGTGTACAAATGGGTGCAAATGCCCAGAACCGGAGGCTTGAATCTCGAATCTCCATCTTTCTCCCATCCCATAGACGAGCACCGTCAACTTCAATATCCTCAAGAGTCTCCTTCTTCAGCCAACAATTAATTTCATCGGCAAGATGGGTCAAGCATTGTCACAACAAGTGACCAAGGCCAACACCGAAACCATCGTCCGATGTGACTTAGAGGTGACCCTCCAGAACGACAGCACCGAAGTGGGCAAGTTTTGGGTAGCCAGTCTATGTATTAACACCCATGACGTCGGGAAACTCATGAAAAAGGGCTTCAACTTTTCCAAAGCGCATGTTGTTCGTGGAAAGGGGGGCGTCCTGCTGAATACTTGCCCTTTCCGATATTCGAGCCATCAGGGCAAAAGTTTGAAGCATACGAGACATCACATCCTCAAATGTCCAGAGGAAAAGTGGGAGGCACACCTTTATGTCATGGCAGAGGACATTAGTGCCCTGGGCCAGTTCCGAATGCACGATATGCGAATGGATCGCATCACGCGCACATGGGCTTGGGGCTCCAATGAAATGAAAATTTACAACTACGACGCCAAAAACCCGGGACACAACTACAACACTCTCCTCGAAGATGTCGCGTTGCCGGGTGACTGGCCCTGGCCGAAGAAGGAGGACATCTCTGCCGAATGGAAGCTCGAGTCCATCGACGAGAAGACTGCCTAGGGGTTTATCGAACGAGGAGCGCTTCGGACTCGTGGATACCCTTTTTCAAAGACCACTGAAGCTTGGGAACTGCTTCTTCTCTGGAACACGGAAGGCGAATGATGGGTGGCAATGTCAGCGTTGGCTGGTTTCGGAAGGGCAGATGCAACGAATCAGTGCATCAGCCATCAGTCAGCACCGACGATTGGCGAAAATGATGAGCTGTAGTCGGAGTAACGGTCGGATCAAGTCGCGTCCTTGTGCGGCGTCCTCCCTCAGACTCTGAGCACGTCAAAGCGTGCGAGAGCTTGGTAGCTACCGCTGACAGTCTACACAACCTCACTTTATTATGAGCTTTCGTCCGATCAATCTATTCCCGCCTGCTGTCTTGTAATGATGCGAAGCCAAGAGGATGACGATAGACAGGCCACGTTCTTACCATCCACCACCCTCACCCCCCTTTTTCTCTGAGATAAGGAGGACATAACAGCTGCTTTGGACCGAGCCAGGCAATAGCGATGATATGCAACGACGACAAGTCGGTATTTGCCGGTCAATCTCAGGTAAGCTGACGTCCGGTCAGACCGTCCGAAGCAATGTAAGCACGTGCAACGATGAACAGCAACCCAAACTCCCGGACCAAGACTCGGCGACTGAAAGGCGTCGGCATGTCATGAAGCACCGTGAATATTCCAACCAGAAAAGCGCCAAACAATGAGACTAAACGTTGTAGAACGTGTTCTATTCCGAAATGGAACTAGACGCAGCCATCCCGGCTAAAAATCCCACATGGCGTAGTCCGTCCAACGTGGATCGCATTCATGGAAACGAGTGGTCCCGTTTGTTGCCACGCTCGGCGGAAAGCCCCTGTAGATCCCATCGTCGTGGATCCCGGATGGGTATAAAGAAGAGGGTTCCCTTGGGCTGGTAATTCGGCTCAGTGAACGTCCCTCGGTAGAAACCACAGTCACTTGAACTTCTCGTCTTTGCAAAAGCAAAACAAAATGACCTCTGAAACCCCCTCTTACGACCCTCTCCCCGCCCCGCGGCGGATCCTGACAACCCACAACGACGCAGGCCAAGCCGTGCTCGACGCCTCCCTACCCGCGGAACTCGAAAAGACGTCGATACCGGGCGTGGACAACTACCTCGCCTACACCTCGCCCGCCCTGCCCGCGCCGCTCGACGGGGACGGGGACCTGCGGCACTACAAGTCCAGCCTGCGGGACGGCGGGAGCAGCGTCGGCATCGCGGTCCCCGGCGGCCTCGCGGCGCGCGTCGTGGACTTCCTCCCCGGCGGGCCGGAGGCGCCGCTCCACCGCACCGAGAGCGTCGACACGGGCGTGCTCGTCGAGGGCCAGCTGGAGCTGTTCCTGGACGGCGGGGAGACGGCGGTGCTGCGGCGCGGGGACGTGTTCGTGCAGCGCGGCACGATCCACGGGTGGAGGAACAGGAGCGACACGACGACGGCGCGGTTGTTTGTCGTCCTGGCGGCTGCCGACATGCCGACGGTGAAGGGGGTGAAGTTGGGCGAGGAGATGCCGATTCCGGGCTTGGAGGCCAAGTAGATGGTGTCACGGGGGGAGGATGGCGTCGATCTGTCGTAGGGTGGGAGTTGGACGGGTGAAGAAGGATGGAGGAGCTCATGATCAACGTAGATCGTGGGTAGCCTATCCAATTCCACCATGGCGATTGGGGTATTTTCACGGACCGTGATGCGGGAGTTGTATCGGCAATCTTTTGGTGCCTAGCGCTTCCTTCAGAAGTCTGCTCATGTGCTCATGGGGCTTAGACATTCTCTATCCGTGGCCCGCGACCATGTCGTGTACAGAGTGATTGTGATATTGCCTCAGGCAGCTGTGTAAGTTGATGGCCAGTGGATGAACTGTGGAGTTTGAGGACTTGCTCATGCGGTAGAGCGTGAGGGACTTGGTAACCGTCTGGCTTCGTGACTGTGTTCGCGACGGAGTGTCGGGTTTGACGTGTAGTTAGCCTGATTAGTGTGGGAGCATTCGTCTTTCTCTCTGGCGTTGGTAGAACGAGCACGAGAATGGAGGCTGATGTGTATCTTCAGCGCGGCTTGACATTATGAGAACCAGTGCACCAAGTATCCAGAGCATTGGCTACGAAGCCTATAGTGCAAGTATCTCGGAAGCAAACGTGTAACTCAGGAGAAGGCCTTCGGTATCTTACACAATGGCCGTTGCAAGGTTTGGTCAAATCGCACAACTTGGTTGAGATTGTAGTTCATCCAAAGGAATACTTTTCAGAACATACTTTGATAGCTAGAGCATTATTGAGTTGAGTACATGTTGCTAACAGTCAACATTCACAACTAGGCGTTACGCGGACTGATCATCTGTTCCGAAGAAGGTAAGGATACCAAGGATTCACCCAGCGATCGTTCTCTGCGGAGCAAGTTGTTACTGCATAGGGTCAGAGGACATGACAAGCTGTTATGCCATAAGAAAGTATCCGTATTGGAGTAACATGACTCTGACCTTGAGCAAAATAAATCCTGCGCAATCTACTTGAGCATCTCCGTAAGCAGCCGCCGCACTTTAGATCGAGACAGCCCAGCCCAGCTAAAAAAGCTCCGCACGTGTCAAGGCCAATAAAGCGTCTTCCCGCACGACGACGCTCGAGTCTTTGCTTACGGACTTCGTTTAAGCCGCCTCGGGATGGGTTGTCCAGTCTTTCCCGAACTAGCCAAAGAGGTAAGCGTTGCCAATCTACTCCATGTGACCTCCATTTGGAGTTGTTGGACTCTGAGAATCACTCTTTTAGACATTCTAAACCGAGCAGGCCAGTTGCTCCGCCACGCAATAAGTTCGGGTACTGCTCAAGTCACACCGAGGCAAACTGATAGTCGGACCAAGGTTTGATAGGTTCCCGGATCTGGCGGCAAGGCTGTTCTCCGGACATCGTGGACGCTGGAGCTCTCTGCTTTCCAGCCCAGCGGCGCCCTTTGAACCGAGCGACTAACTTGCGCGGATCAAAGACGAGTTATAGACGCACAAAAGAACACAAAAGAAGTCTATTTGTAGTGTTTCGTACGCCAGCTGCATTATTCCAATCGAGGCATGGCACGCATAGCAATGGAAGCCAAGACCTCTCTCTCTTTAGCGTCGTCTCAGAGTGCGAGATCATATCGTACAACGGTCAGCAACTCAAAGTTCATGCATGTGAGCGAGAACGAGGCAGAACAGAAAAGTCCCGACTCAGCGAAGAGCCAGCCAGATCGTTTGGTATAAAGAGACGGACAGGCCAATTGGCAACGAGCCTCGAGTACCTAGGTCCTCCTCAGAATCGAAGCAGCATTCCTTTGTAGTATGTACAAGCGACCCATCTTTTTCTTTCTAGCTTCCTCTTCCTCTTGAACAACTGGATCTTTCAGCACTTGTCCCAAAATGCAGTTCTCCTACATCGTCGTCCTGCTCGTCTCGGCCGTGACCGTCCAGAGCACCACCGTCGGCGACCCTGCCCTGCGCGCACTCGCCAAGCTGGTCCCGCGTCAAGGCCAAACCCCCGAGAGTTGCTACAACGCCGGCCTGAAATGGTGCCAGACGAGGGTAGACTTGGTTCTCCGGCTTCTGCGCGAGGGTACTTGGATGGCTAACCGTTCCCAGGGACCTAAAGGAACCGCCTGCCCGAAGGGCTGCCTCTGCAAGTATGTTCCCTTACCCTGCGCGACGGTCCTCGCGTCCGTTTGCGATCGAGATCAAATGATCCAAGTCAGATGAATGTGCTCAGTCGCCTTTCTTGTCAGTGGAGGAAATCTGCCAAAAGGAGGGTGCTGCGCATGTATCGGAGGGAACTGATGATGGGGGTTTCACCGTTCCATCTTTATGTGGACGCTTGCCAACGGGGGACCCGTACTGAAGGCAGATGTTGGACCATCTCAGCAGCTGATAGCTCTTGAATATTCGTCAAGACGATTAGCGCTTTCGGGCTGTTTCGGTCTGTTGTTGGTCTACGCAGAATCGATTCAACTCCTTTGATAGAAAGGCATGGTTGCCGTCGTTCGAGTATAGATTGTCGTTTTTCGTGTTCCGTTACTTAGAGTTCCGCCTTATTTGGTCCCTGCACTTTTCCGGACGTTTTAGTGCTTTTCGAGAAGGACACGAGCGCCTTATGTCTTGTTTCTTTTTCCTACATAGTTCTGCACCGACAGGGCCTTGGAATAAAGCTCTGTTGCCCTCAGATTGTTCTTGACCCTGGTGAGCTTTGCCTTCAACCTGACGGCACATCATCACCAGGTCTTCCTGGCTGAGGAAGGATGGATCGGGGTTGATTTGGCTTTGAGACAATTGGATGGAGTGACGCCGATGTGTTGATGGCAGTAAAAAAGGCAATAGGATATGTCCTCCTACGGAAGGTCGCTCTGTTGAAAACGTTGGACCACGTGATTCTCAAATGTTGAGACTTTGTTTTGAGATTCACGTAGGATATGTTTTGGGACTGCCCTCACGCGCTCATTACAGAGCAACTGCAATGAAGCGTGTGCGTTGAGCTGAAGACGCTAGCCTGTCGTCGAGTGCGGCGCTGCTGTGTAGAGAATGAACCGAGTGGGCAACAAAGTTTTTATTAGGTAGTCGACGAAAGTAATAGCAAACATCTTTCCGCAGCTCCCGCGATCCAACCTCGTCATTCGCAGACATATCGCGGTTTACACTTTCCATGGCTATCTCATGTACAGCCTCCCTGGCCCGATATCCTCAAAGTCCAACGTGTCCCATCGCACCATCTTCACGAGAAGTCAGGCGTGTCAACGAGGAGGAGCTTCGCATGGGACGAACCTCATGTCCAGTCACCCGGTCACATGACACTGTCCGGCCTATCGCGATACCGACGGAAGCGAGAAGCTGCCGCAGTCGTGTGCTGGCATGGTGATGCGGATTCGTGGGCTGAGTAGCGGTCGAAGGTGGGGGGTTTGTGGGGAGCCGAGGATGCGAGCTAATTGAGTGGTGGCGGTGTTGTATATGCAAAGGGGCTGAGTGTGGTGAAGGAGGCCGTTGTGTCCATATGAGGGAAACGTCGCAAGTTCAACTGGATGTCAGTGGGGGCAATCAAAGCTATTCTACCAACCTTGAGCCGAAGAATACGTTGCGTCGTTGCCGAGATCATTTCACATTTGGGTCAGTGGAACGGAGGGACAGACGGGGTCGAATGACAGGTCGAGGGTGACATGGCGTTCCACGGGATCCGAAACGAATAACGCAGGTCATCACTGTTGAACGGGCGGAGGGAATTCACAACGGCAGGGAAACGAGGGCGAGCGATGGAGGGGAGCGTTTGTATGGGATGCATCTGTATGGCGTGCGAAGCGAAACGGTTATGAAGCGAAGCGGAACGAGACCACACGAATGCCGACGGGAAGTGCGGGTGAAGCGAGAAGAGAACCTGGGTAGGGCGACTGTGACTGGGCGCTAACGGCGTGGATAGATCGACTGACGGGAGTGGAATGTGGAGACGAACGACGCGATGCGATGCGATGCGAGGTGGACGGTGGCGACATGGCATATCATGCTTGCTTTTTTGGCGCAGCTGCAGGAGCAGGCTGGAGGTATCGTCATGGCGGACGGGAGAGAGCGGCATGCCATGTCTGCGAGGGGCATGTTGATGGCTTCATGAGAATAGTGTTTGGTGTTGATAAGGCGAGAGAGGGATGAAATACCGAGACTAATCGACCTTGTAAACGACAGAGACAGAAGGCAGAAAGTTGTTAGATGGCAACGGTCGAGGAAGGATGGTAGGGATGCGCGAGGATTATATCGAAGGCATGATGGAAGTGGTGTGTAATGTGCCCAATGGTTGAAGCTGGACTCGTGAGGGGAAGCTGGCGCCGTGTCCAATCACCAGCGCATCCGCAGCAAACAGGCTTTACTAGAGAATGTTCACATGGCCCGGCAGATCCGCGGTGGATGAGGGAGGGATCGTTCAATGGCCTTGGGCATAAATCCAGTACCGAAGACGAGCGAGTACATGTCTCAGCGAGCTTGCTTGTTCTACCTTGTACGTGGTAAAGGTGAAGAGGTGGTGAATCAGGTGAGGTGACTGACGGTCGTGGTGGTGGGCTGACTGGTGGTGCCACTGGTCACTGGTCGAGGCAGCGGACCCACCGTCGGTGGCATGTTGCTGTGTCGTGCGACCACGGGTTTCGCCTGGCCTGTCCCCGAGAAGGAATTCCCGTGTCGAGAAATGCGGTGTTGGCATCTGTACGCCGAGGGGCTTCACATGAGATGCCGAGATGAGAGGAAGCATCGTCGACGCTCCTAGCAAAAGCAGCGCTTGAGCGTGCCTACCTAGTTAACGTACTAAGGAAGGGGCACTCAGGCACAGACACGAGGCCTGGCCAGTGAGTGGATGCAGTGTCGTGGAGTGGACCCCTTCCCCAGATTTTACCCCAGACTCGCACTGGCAAGTGCAATGGTGCAGTCGGTCCCTACTTGTGTAGAAGGAACGTAACTTGAGTAGGTAGGTAGGTAAGGTAGGTAGGCTCTCGAAGACCGCACCAACGCCGATTTGAATCAAGCTGTCCCTGGCCTGATAGCCCCATTTCTTCTACTATATCCGTACTGTGTAGTCCGCACTGGTAGTATCTACTGTGTCTGTACAAGCTACAAGATATCTTCATCTGTTTGATGCCTCCAGGTTCAGGTACATTCACTCTATCATGTCCAGTACTGCCCGCCTTCAGGCTCGCCGTTTGCCCCGTGTGTTGTATACATGGCAGCGTCGACCCCGCTAGGCCTGTTTCGGACAGTCGTCCAATCGTGACATACTCCCGGTAGTCGTACCCTGAACACCATGACGCCATATCAGAGATACGGGGTCGATGCGTACACTTTGTTTGCAGAGAGCTCCCAGAAAGCAGAGCTCGAGCTTCAGCTACCTCTGCCAGTGGTAACTACCCGTAGCACTGTACGCAACCTGAAAGGCACCTACCCAGAGCTCAAGGAAGTGGGTTGTGGGCTTAGGTAATGCGTGTCCGTGTCTGTGGCCATGGTCCGGGCCACCCGTCACCTGCCGTGCTTGGGTTCCTTTCAATGCTTCGTTGCTCCGTGCCTTCCCAGGCCCTTCCCCTGAGCTGTCTCCAAGTCACGCGATGCTCTGCCGACGCCATTGAATCAGCTACCCCGCCCGGTCTGACGAAACCGTAATGCATCAAATCACGATACATGAAGCTCCATGCTGTTTCCACGCCGTTGGCCATGTACCACCTTCACCCAGGCGAACCCCGATGCAGGGAGCTGTCTCCCTCAGCGATGCCCTCCCTGCCTCACCACCCGAGTCTTCCATGCTGCGTTTGCTTGGAGTACATTTCGTATGGGTAGGGAGGTAGCTACCAAGATAGTGAAGCAAATTCCAAGATTTGGTACCATATACCACCTCAGACCAGCCAAGTGCTTCGGAATACCCAGGCCAATCGATGAAGGCAAGTCGATCTACCTCATCTTGCCTACCCTGCCATCAACCAGGTCGCTCTCGTCTCCGTGCCTCTACCATCTGCCTCTACCACTCACCCCGCCTGTCTGATCTCCTCAGACCAGACATCGACCTCTACCGCAGCAAGGTACCATCATACCAGCAAGCCTACGTTCACGTCCACGCCAGGTCAGGCGCTCCGACCTGATCGACATCCCGTCCGTCACTCCCCCCCGCCTTCCTCTGCCTTTTAACCCCTTCACCCTCCCCCTCCTTCTTCATTTTCCTTCCATCATCATCACAAGCAACTACCAAAGGTACATCCCTCTTTCATCCTCGAACCCTACCTAACCTTTGTCCATTGGCAAATAGAGAGCTCCGGCCAGTCACCGAAGCTTGATACTCACCGGGCCGCAGAACTCGAAAGCTAACTCCGGTTGTGCTACCAGATACAAACAGCCACTTCGTAACCTTTGTCAAGTCACATCACAACAGTCTATCATCATGTCGGAACCACTTACCAAAGTCGATTCTGCCGTCCAGGGCCTGTCCTCCTCCCCTCCCAAGGAGAAGCGTAGACAGAGCTCCGCCGCCGCCCCTGGTGTAATGAACATCAATGACCTCAGTCCGTTGCTTTCCACTACCCCGCACCTGATGAGCCAACCCGGACCAATACTGACCGGCGTGCTCCGACAGAGGAGGAAGGTATTGAGCTCCAAATAGCCATCGAGACACAAAAGACTGGATGGTAAGCTGCCCCTGAGCAATCACCATGACCTTTGGTGGTATCCTCCGTACAGAATGCTGACCGACTTTTCACCAGGAAGATCAACTCGTCCCCGTCAACAGTAGAGGAGAAGGAGATCCTTAAGAAGCACCTCACGGAACCACCAGTGAAGCGAATCGATCTGCACTTCCCTCTCGGCATGGAGGTAACGGCAAGAAACCTCAAGGGTGTCACCATCAAGGATGCCATGGATGCCATCCACAAGGCATACAAGAAGAGGGTGAGCCTTTCATGCCGGACTTTCTCGTCTGTCCACCAATCAAACTAACAATGCTCGTCCAGTCTGACGATGAACTCGACAAGCCGTACCTGTTGGGCTTCGAGTGGGACAAGGAGGAGTCGTGGACTCGCCTGGTCGTCCACCTGTCGCCAAACTCGACAGCAGCCGCCAGCGGAGGTGGCGGCAAGAAGAAGAAGAACAAGAAGGACGACGAGTAATGAAGTTACCGCCCCTCTTTCCCGTATCTTGTCCAATACCTTCTCATGACAAACACTGGCTTGCTTCGCTCTGGCTCGTGATGGCGACTTGGCGCAATTGGGATATTGCGATAGATATCGTCGGATGGGTTCGTCGGGTTGCCTCTTTGCTCTGGAGCTTGCCGTTGCTGCTCCGAGGTGTACTGCTAGGAACTATTGGGATGTCAATGGTGCATGACAGGGCTTGCGTGACAGCGGCCACTGAAATGAAGATTGATTGGCACTCGACACCTTGCATGCCCTCTGTGAATTGATTTACCAACCCCTATACTTGCCATGGTTAACTAACACCGCGAGGTCGCACAAGAGATGCCTGACCAGCTTCAAGTACGTCGCCGAGGCTATGCGCAAGAATGACATGAGAGATGCCCTCCCTTGGCCCCCAAGTGAGAACGACCCACCTTCAGCAATTTCCTATGCCAGGGAGATCGCTTTCACGATGGAGATCTGCCCACCGGCTAATATGGCATTCTTCAAGTCGAACTTTGGTCAGCTTCAAACCTCACGGGAAGAGGGCAAGCCCATTGGCGCACATGCGCGTGATGTAATGGCGGGGTAGTCATAGTGGCTTAACAGATACACGACCAGTCAGCACGGTCTTACGTTAGTGCATGATCCGCACTGGCCGAGACACGACAACACGCTGGACGCTGTTGATCCCAAGCTCCAGGTGGCAGTGAGGTTGTCCATTTGCTTTCCAACCACGATTGATCCTGCATCGCAAAGGACCCGTTGCTTTCTGGTATGCATTCCATCGTCGCAGAGTACGGCTTTGGCCGCTTACTACCGTTGCAGACGTGCCGTCTTCCCCGCGGGGTTCACAGCTCCAGGATCAAGAGCCGAGCCGGAAGTCAACGTTTTGCACTGCAGCGGAAATTCGGAATTGAGACGACAAATCCAACGACGAGCGATGGCGGCTAACGTCGGCAGGCGCCGCTTCTCGACGACTCTGGACCGAAGCAGAAGCACTGCGGAATCCACAGAACAAGCTGTAAGCTGTCGGCTTTGGCTTTGGCCTTGCAGTCGATGCCGTCCGAGTCTGTCGTCCAACGTCATCCAGATTCCGCTTCCGAGCGAGCGTGGTCTTGTTAATAGCTTGTTCTATTTAGCTGTCGAGCTACACAGCTAAACACAATCATTAACCTCCTCATTATCAGCAACAATTCCCGAGTTGCCATTTCCCTTCATCGTCGGCCAAGCTAGCTGCCTGAAGCTCGCATATCCAGCTCCGTCGCCATGCCTGTCACGACATTTGACCTCAAGGAAAAGTACCGATACCAGGTCGGCTTCGACTCGCACCTCGAGTATGTCTCTCCTGCCCCAGGTTCCCGCAATTGCCCGCAATCGAAAGCATCCCCATACTGACGATACCTCCACCTCGGTCCAGGTCCGAAGCCGTTCCGGCCTCTCTCCCCGTCGGCCAGAACGCGCCGCAAAAACCTCCCCACGGCCTCTACGCCGAAAAGCTCTCCGGCACCGCCTTCACCGCTCCCCGGAGCGACAACAAGCAGGCCTGGCTGTACCGCATCCTGCCATCGTGCACGCACCCGCCGTACGCCCCCACCGCGACGCCGGAACCCAAGGCGGAGCCGTCGAAACTGCAATACATCCCCAACCAGCTGCGATGGGACCCCTTTGACCACGACGAGGCCAGGGAATGGACGTTTGTCGAGGGCATGCGCCTCGTGGCCGGCGCTGGCGATCCGACGTTGAAGCAGGGCATCGGCATGTACGTGTACGCCGCGGGCAAGAGCATGAGCGACAAGTCGGCCTTCTACTCTGCCGACGGCGACCTGTTGATCGTGCCGCAGGAGGGCGCCCTGGACATCCGCACCGAGTTCGGCTGGCTCCTCGTGCGCCCGCTGGAAATCGTCGTCATCCCCCGCGGCGTCAAGTACCAGGTCCACCTCCCCTCGGGCCCGGCGCGCGGGTACGCCCTCGAGCTGTACCAGGGCCACTTCGCCCTGCCCGAGCTGGGTCCCATCGGCACCAACGGCCTCGCCAACGCGCGCGACTTCCAGGTGCCCGTGGCCTGCTTCAGCGAGGATTTCGGCGCGACGGCGCACGAGGGGACGAGCACGTACGACGTCACGGTCAAGTTCAACAACAACTTTTTCCAGACCAAGCAAGCGCACACGCCGTTTGACGTGGTCGCCTGGCACGGCAACTACTACCCTTACAAGTACGACCTCGGGCGCTTCAACACCATCGGAACCATTTCCTACGACCACCCCGACCCGTCCATCTTCACCGTGCTCTCCGCCCCGAGCGGTGTGCCCGGCACCGCCATTGCCGACTTTGTCATCTTCCCGCCGCGGTGGTTGGTCGCCGAGGACACGTTCCGCCCGCCGTACTACCACCGCAACACCATGTCCGAGTTTATGGGTCTCATCACGGGCGACTACGACGCCAAGAAGGCCGGCGCGGGCGGCTTCGTTCCGGGGGGCGCGAGCTTGCACAACACCATGAGCGGCCACGGGCCCGACGCGGCGAGCGGCGAGGGCGCGAGGAACGCCGAGCTGAAGCCCGCCAAGGTCGGGGCGGGGAGCTGCGCCTTCATGTTTGAGAGCTGCGCCATGGTCGGCGTGACGGAATGGGGTCTGAGGACGTGTCGAAAGGTCCAGCAGGGGTACTGCGAGGAGAGCTGGGGCGGCGTTCCCGTACACTGGAAGAGGCCTCAGGGAGCCGACTCCGAGGGTCATTTGCTCAAGTGAGGTTAGGTTGTGACGTTGAGAGAGTGTGCATGAGGACGAGAGAATACTGCCGACGAATTGATGTGATTACTCTACAAGGGATTTATGGGAGATGAAATCACGGCCATGATTGGGAGGAAAACAGGTTGAAAAGTGTGACTGACGAGATATCTAATTGTTCATTATCTCTATTAACATAGTAGGATGGTCATTACCCGAGGTTCATATCTACCAGCCAAACACACGCAAACACAAAAATCTATGCAAATCTACATCTGCCAACACACACACACAAAAACACAATCATGGCCTTTGCCTCTTCTGCTTCCAAGGCACTAATCTAAGGCTTGCTGACTTGCTCCTTTCTGAAGAACTTGAAGTATCCGACGCAGAGGAAGAGGTTCAGGAACAAGACGACCCAGAACCAGGCGTTGGCAAAGGCGACGCCCAAGCCCTCGCTGATGTCGGGGAAGACGCTCGCGGGGCCGACCTTGTTGGGGGCGGTGGCGCGGGCGAGCATGGTGAAGACGGAGCCGATGATCTGGGCGGCGGCGCAGGCGGCGGCGACGTGGACGCGGGTGAGGGTCAGCATGAGGATCATGCCGATGCCGGCGCCCTGCAGGCCGTCGAGGACGCCGAGCCACAGCCAGAGGATGCGGGAGAGCACGGCGCCGGCGACGACGCCGCCGGCCCACGGCATCCAGACGCCGATGCGGGAGGTGCCCCACCAGATCTGGGCCCAGCGCGGGGCGCCGAGGCCGACGGCGAACATGGGGAACAGCCAGGGGTGGGAGGCCGAGGCCCTTGCGAGCCCCCAGAGGACGAGGGCCCAGATGAAGATGAAGAAGAAGAGGGCGAGGACGACCATGCTCCAGACGGGGACGTGCTGGGAGGAGAAGAGGAAGAACCAGTTGCGGCCGAAGAGCGGGGAGAGGAAGTAGTTCTGGACGGCGACGGCGAGGAGGTACCAGGCGATGGTCTTGCGCTTGACGAGCGACTTCCAGAGCTGGGGGATGGGGCCGGGGGACTCGCGGTAGAAGTTGGGCAGGCCGAGGAAGAGGACGGCGCCGATGGCCCAGAGGAGGAGGCACACGGGCAGGCAGATGGCGAGGAGGGCGGGGGAGCCGGCGAGGGTGGGCTTCGGCTGGGAGTTGGACTCGGCCTCGGAGACGAGGGAGCCCCAGGCCCAGAGGCCGAGGGTGTAGATCTGGGTGAGGCCCTGGATGATGGCGAGGCGCTGGATCCACTTGGGGACGGTCGAGCCGCCGTCGGTGCCGAAGTTGAAGGCGAAGGCGAGGGAGCCCGAGGACGAGGCGAAGGCGTAGAGGCCGGTGGCGGCGTTTTGGAGCCAGATCTTTGTCGTGTCGTCGCCGCCAAAGGGGGACGCGCCGAGGACGAGGAAGGCCGCGCCGTAGACGAAGTAGGGGGCCGAGAGCGGGTAGAGCAGCGGGACGGTGCGCGAGAGGGCGTACCAGACGACCGAGGAGCCCAGGTAGATGGACGCGATGATGTAGAGCTTGGAGGCCGTCTGGCCGACCTCGCCCGTGAGGAGGGTGACCTGGTACGAGTTTGTGGCGATGATTTGGTTGAGGGCGAGGAGCATGGCGTAGATGGGCCAGTCGCCGACCCTGTACTGGAGGTATCTAGCCTTTGTGTTAGACGGCTGTTTGCATCAAGAGAGAGTGTAGTGAGAGAGGGAGAGAGATGGAGTATGAGAGACAGAGTGAAAGAGGGAGTGAGAGACAGAGTGAGAGAGGGAGTGAGAGTGTGAGTGAGTGGAGAGTAGGTGAGTGTGTGAGTGAGAGTGTGAGAGTGAGAGTGAGAGTGAGAGAGTATGTGGGTGAGAGTGAGAGAGTACGTGAGTGACAGCAACAGAGTGAGAGGTGCTTACTTCTTGATACCGGTAGGAGGAACATAGTCGTCGGGCAGTGCAAACTGGGCGTGGTATGAGCCCGGCGAGTCGGGAGGGGTCTGGTCGGCGTAGGCATCGGCATCGGCGTCGGCCGCGTTGGTGCTCTGCATCAGGTTGGAGCGGCGGCCGCCGCGACCGCGCTCGAGGGGCAGGCTCAGCTTGGACGACGACTTGTTGTTCTTGAAGCCCAGGCTCAGGCGGGAGCGCGAGGGCGACGAGTTGCGGGAGCGGGAGCGGGCGCGGTGGGACGGGGCGGGCGAGGCGGAGCGGCCCAGCCTCGCGTCGAGGTACATGTCGAACCACTCCTTTTCGCTCTTCATGAGGTAGTCCTCGATGCAGAGCTCCGAGACGGAGTTTGCGGCGTTGAGGCCCTTGAGCTTCTCCTCGAACTCTTGGTAGAACTCGCCCTTTGAGTCGGTGAAGAAGGGGTCGACCTGCTGCAGCTTGTAGTCGTGGCGGTCGCCGACGACGTCCTCGACGCTGAGCATGGAGGCGCGCGACGAGTTGTCCTGCTGCATGCCGAGGCCGGCGACGGGCGGCGGCAGGGGCAGGGTGTCGGCCATGGAGAAGCCCGAGACGTTGCGGCTGTGCTGGGCCTGGGGGTCGGGGATGGAGAAGTTGGAATAGTTGCGGTTGTGGGCGGCGAGCTCGTTGCCGGAGACGTTGCGGCTGTGGGCGCCGGGGCCGGCACCGGGGCCGAGTGCGCCGGCAGCGGGGCCGAGGGCGTGAGCGTGGGGACCGGGCGAGGCGGCGCGGGAGCCGCCGGGCGAGTCGACGTAGGCGGGCGAGGGCGAGATGATGGGCGAGCCGGGGGTGCTGGAGTAGTACATGGGGGTCTGCATGCCGCCGGCCGGGGTGTTGCGGCCGGTGTTGAGCGTGGTGGCGTCGTCGTCGTAGTCGGAGACCTGCCTCATCCAGGCGGGCGAGCGGTCGACGAGCTCGACCTCGTCGCGGAGGCCGGCGACGGAGCTGGCGCGGCTGTGCTTGACGAGGACGTTGCCCTTCCTGGCGCCCTTCTTGCCGTACTTTGCGTGGGCCTTGACGACGCCGCCCTGGAGCTTCTCGAGCTTCTGGAGCCACTCGGCGACGGGGAAGCGCTGCTTGGCGGACCACGCGCGCATCTCGGCCCTCGTCTTGGTGTCGGCCTTGAGGGCCGAGTCGATGGCGCTGCGGAACTGCTTGGTGAGATGGGCCTGGGGGGGGGG
>QAPF01000370.1:0-36815 GCA_004367935.1 Colletotrichum sidae | reverse complement strand
TATATATATAATAATCTTTTTATTCTTATTAGTTTAAATAAGTAAATTAACTACTTAGTTACTTATTACTATAATTTTAGCTATCTTAATATTATATTTAACTTAATATTAATAATACTTTCTTTTATAGCTAAAGTATATAAAATACTAAAACTTATATAAAATATAAAAGTAGTATAAAATACTAAGATGATATAAAATACAAAATTAGTATAGAATTACCTCTAATTATATAAGTCTTTTTAATTTTATTCAATACTATAAAAATATTATAAATAGTATTTCTCTATAGAACTATACTTTTTATTGCGTATTATATTAAATATCTTTAGTTTGTATTATAATATACCTCTCTCTTTCTTTATTAGTTTTTCTTTATTATGCTATATACTTTCCCTTTACTTTTATTCCTTCTTCTTATTATCATTAATAATCCTTTTAATTTATCCTTCTATTTGTATTATTACTTTATTTATTATTATAAATCTTTTAAAACGTTTATTATTAGATCTTTTAGTTATACTATTTATAAAGTTATCTTTATTATTAATTTAATAGATCTTAAAGATCTCTTTTTACTTATATAATTATTAGAATATTATAATATTAATTATAAGATACTTCTCTTTAATAATATTTAACTTGATAAAATACTTATATAAGAAATAAGAATTAGTATAGACTACTATTAATGTTATGAATATCTTTCAATATTTAATTATTTACTTAAGAACAATAGAAATTATATATTTTATATTAACTCTTAAAATTATACTATAGATTTGAGAAGTTAATATACTTTATATAACTTTTTGTAACTCAATAGAGGAAAAACAAGGTAGTATTACTTTTCAACTTAAAAGTATTATTATTCTTATTATTTCTCTCTATTTTTAAAATAATAATAAATCTTAATTATAATATTATATCTCTATTATTAATAAAAGATCTATTAATAAAGAAATGGAACTTTATCTCTTTAATATGAATAAGAATAAATCTTAGGCCTTATTCTAAATTATTTATCTATTATATAAAATACTTATTAAGTTTCTTAATATTTTCTTCTATTAACTTTTAATATTAAACTATAGTAGAAAAATTAAAAGATACTTCTAATTAGTATATAGAAATTATATACACCTTTTATATTTACTATTTAATATATATTAACTTTATTTTACTACAAATATAATTTATAAGTCTAATCTTCTTATTTTAGCCTTTTTAACTAAGAATTATATTACTATTTCTTTCTAAGGATTATTATACTTCTATTGAAAATAAGAAGCTTATTATTTATAAATATTAACTTTAACTTGACTATAAATCCTATTTATTAGAATTCCTCTTCTTCTTCTTTATTAAACTTAGATAAGTAGAAGTTAACAGTATTCTCTATCTATATATTTATAATATTAAAATACAAATTGTCTATTTTAGGAATTATAATATATAAATTATATAATAAAGTCTCTATCTTTCATTTCTCCTTATAATGATTAGAATATATTATATATTATAATAAATCTAACTCTATAAAGCTATATTATAATTAAATAATAATAATAATAATACTTTCTAAATATATCTATTATAAGCTAATAAGTAATCTTACTAAAATAAAAAAGTTCAATAATATCTCTACTTATATATATACTTAAGTAATATTATAAATGTAGACTTCTATAGAAGTATTAGAATATAGTATTACTAATAATATCAATATAAAGTAACAACTAACTTATTATATTATAAATAACTATACAAAAATATTAGTCTTCCCTCAATTATTAAATCTCTCAATAACTAGCTATAATCTTTTATATAATATATTATTAGTACTCTTAATCTTATTAATAAACTTAAAACTAAAAATCCTTATTTATTTATATTTTCAGATATTAAAATACTTGAAATATAATCTTTTTTTTACTAATAGGATTTCTTATTCCTTAGTATATAACTTTTTAAAAAGCTTACTTAATATTATAATAAGGTTATATTAGTAGATATCAATAGTTTTAACGAATATTTCTACTTTTTGTAATTAAAAAATAGATATTATAATATATAGTATTAGAAAGACTAGCTTTTATAATAAAGATATTATTCTTATATATTTATCTTTATTACCTTAGCCTTTCTTTAGATATTATTATTATAATTATCTCTTTAAATAGAACCTCTCTTTTAATCTCATTATTATAAAGACTCTTATTATTGTTATTCTTAACTTAAAACTAGTAATATAATTTAACCATTATTATTTAGAAAATATTGAACTTCCTTTCTATTTCTATAATACATATCTTATTACTAATTAAAATAATTTTAAACATCTAGTCTAACTTTAGTATATTCAATAGATATAGATATCTAATTATAATTAGAGTTAGTAGATAGATATTATAGAAGAATTAATATATATACTTAAAATATCTAAAATTTAATATTATATATAAATCTTATATACTTCTTCTATTACTTTATAAATAATTACTATATATCTTATTATATCTAAAGATAGTAGTAATATTATATTAAAATACAATATATTCTAAAAATAAGTAGAACTTATATAAAACTAGTAAGACTACTAATATCATTATTCTTTAACTATATTTTAGAATACCTTATTTCTTAGTATTTCTAATATTATATTATATATAATCTTTTAACCTTTCTATAAAGAGGTATAATATTATTTAACCCTACTAATATTATTATAAGGTTTAATTAACATAACTTTTACTTCACTATTTATATTATTAACTTCTCTTTTAAAGTTTTTAATAGTAAGATTATATTGTATATAAATAATGATTTTATCTAAGAGACTTTAATATCTATTAATCTAATATATTTTTAATATATATTATATATCTTCTATAGAAATACTTCTTATCAACCTTATAGCTATAAATATAGTTAATATATTAACTATATATAATATAGGTTTATTACTATTAAAGTATATAGTATTTATAATAATCTATATATTAAACTTATAGTTATCTTTAAAGTTAAATTAAAGTTAATATAATACTTTATTATTTATTTAGTATTAGTAGTAATCCTTTATAATTATTTTAATCTTACTAATAGCTATAGTTTAGCTTATTTTATTAAAGATATTATTTAACTTTTAGATATTCAAATAGTTAAATCTCTTATAGAATTATTA
Source organism: Colletotrichum sidae (assembly GCA_004367935.1). Classification (NCBI taxonomy): domain Eukaryota; kingdom Fungi; phylum Ascomycota; class Sordariomycetes; order Glomerellales; family Glomerellaceae; genus Colletotrichum; species Colletotrichum sidae. Next base: position 33,628 of record QAPF01000370.1, on the reverse strand, counting down.
TATTTCTATTTCTATAGGGAAGTTAATAGTCTTATTATAGAAATCCATTTAGACTGAGAATTATTAGTATTTATTATATTTCTCTATAAGTAATAATACTTCTTCCTATTTAATTCTATTATTAAAATTATTAAAGTAGATTTGGAAATAATTTATTTTAGAGAGACTAAGAAGAAAGAAGATAACTATTAATATAATATTAGAACTAATATCTCTAAAAAGTATAAATATTCAAATTATACCAAGATTTATAATATTTTACCTATTTCTAAATCTTATATTTATTTCTAGAATAATCTTATTAAGTTAGATATTAAATATAATCTTTTAGAAAGCTTTTAATTATTATATATTTCCTATAGATAGTCCTCTTATTTCTATATTTAAAAGGATATCTTTAAATATAACTATAGAAAACTTAAAGATTAAAAAGGTTTCTAATTTAAGTAATATTATAAAGTAGTAATAGGTATAATTCTAAAAGATCTCTATAAGCCTCCTAGGATTGATCATTCTATTTTTCCTATTTATAATTATAAAGTAGATTATAATAAAGTCTTTATTTAATAACTTATTTATATGAATATATAATATCTCTATAATTATTTCTATTAATATAATATTATTAAAACATATAGTAATTTCTATTACTAATTCTATATTAATAATAAATACTTTTTTAAAGTATAGTACTACTACTGTATATTCCTCAGTAGTATTCTTTATTAACTAGTATTGTATTACTATTTTTAAATATACTTAGTATTTACTATATATATTGAAATAGACACTAGCTACTTGGGCTAGAACAACTAAACAAATAAATAAAACAACTTCTTCTAAACTTAATAATATAGTAATAGAAAACAAGAGGAAAGATCTAGGAGAATATATTAAATAAAAAGCGTTATATTTATAGATTCATAATGCGAAAAATACTTTAATTATACAGGTAGTATTCTAATATCTAAAGAATAGAATAATATATAAATCATATATCTCTTATTACTATTTAGAAGATAAATACTATAAATATAAACCTATAGCTTATATATATATACTATTTATATAATAAAATAAACTTTAAATCTAAGTCTATTATAACCCTCCCTCTAGACTTAATAGAAGTTTTATATAATAAGTTTAATTAAAAGAAAGTCTATCTATATTATTATAATTATTACTAATCTAACTACTTAAGTTCCTCTCTATTTTTAACCTTATTTCTACTAGCTAATTTTATCTATTTATCATTTACCTACTAATAATTATCCTAGATTAATGTCTAAATAGATTATAGCTAGTTTTTCTATATGAGAAGCTATAAAAATATATAAACTATTAATCTAATAGAAATATTCTACTAAATCTAAACTTAATAATTAACTTATTTGTTTATAAATTACTCTTTTATATCAATAGAAGGACTTATATAGTTATTTAGATTAGAATAATTAATATAAAGTAATATATTAATCTAAAAGTATAGAAGTATAACTAGAAGAACTTAGCGAATTAGTATTAGAAGACGAGATTTAAATAGAATATAAATTTATAATCTATTTTAAGAGCTCTACTATGATATTTATATTTATATTAGGTTGATCTAATAAGTCTTATTTTATAATATTCTCTGAACTCTAAATATTAGCTTTCCTAATCTTAATACTATTAGTTATTATTAAAATAAATATATAACTGATATTTAGTTCTATAAATACCCTCTTAATACTTATCATAAGTTATTATTAAAAATAAGTAAAAGGTAACCTATTATTTTATAGTTCTTATAAGTTTAGATTACTCTCTATATTAATAGGTGTTTATAAATATTATTATAAAATCTAAAGTATTTACTTATAACTAATAATTAATATGAAATTAAAAGAATCTTACTTTTATATCTATATTACTTATCTACTAAAGCTTATAGTAAATTCATAATATTAAATACCTTATTCTAAATAACTAATTTAGATTATTCTACTACTTAATAACTATAGGTAAACTAATCGCACTAAAAGTCTATTAGTACTATCTAAATATTAGCTTGAAGTAGCTTAATTATATTGAATAAAGCCCTTATACTAATATAGAATTATAGTAGTTATTCTACCATTTTTATAAAGCAATTATTACTAAAGTCTTCCTATATAGAATTAAAATAAAAAGTCTTTTCTATTATTCAATTAATTATAAAATTAATCTAATAGATATTATTATTACTAATAAGGAATATAGTAATATTAGCTTCTTATAAATTTATTAATAGGTTATTTACTAGTTATTATTTATATTTAAATAAGTTACTATTAATATTACAACTATTCCTAATGTAGTATAGATTTACTCCTTTAGGTATTTAATAAGTAGTAGAACTACTTTATAAACTTAAATAGAAAAATATATTAAATTCCCAAGAATCTAAATACTTTATTACTTATTATATACTTTTAATATTATAAAAGTAGACCTCTTATTTAACTATCTTTTACTATATAATAAAATCTTATTAATTAATCCCCAGGCCTATACTATAGTAATTTAGGAAATAACTTTATACAGATTTACTATTAAAATATTAGTCTTCTATCTAAAAAAGTACTTATTATTCAATCTTAGGTTGAACTCTTTATTTAGTATTTTAACTATAATTCCTAATCTATTAGCTTTACTAAAATAAGATTCTTTTTTAAATCTTTAATTATAAAAGCTAGGAATTAAATAAGGTGATTTCTCTATACTTTAATTTCTCTATATATAACCTCTTATTAGTACTTATAGAAACGTTCTAATTTCAGTTTTAAGGAGACTATTTTAATAGATAGCATTCTAAATAGTATTAATAATAGTCTTTATAAAAAAGTCAAGCTTAATAAATAGCTAAAGGATCTATAAATATTTTACTAAAAACCTTCCTACTAGTTAGACTTTATTTACTAAAGTAAAATTGGATACTATTTCTAATATTATAATAAGTAAGTACTTCTTTATAATATTAATTTTAAAGTATCTAAAGAAGTTGTATTATATTCTAAATATTTAATCCTTCTTATTAACCTTATTATTATATTAATAATCTACTTTTTATATATTATATTTAATTCTATTTAATATAAATACTTTACTAAGTAGTAATAAGCTATAAAATTCCTAAGTAAGTTTAACTTATTAATTACTTATTATATACTTATAGTTATATCACCTAAGTAAGATTTTTATTATAATAAGAATTTATTATATTTAGTTAAGAAGTATTAATGCTCATACTTATTTAAAGTATAATATAGTTAGTATAATATAAGTTTGTTAAATTATTAAATGCTATAGTTCTCTCTTATTTCATCTTATATATAGATCTATAAATCTTAAGATATTAATAAACCTCCCCTCTCTATACTTATTACCTTATGATATATTATAATATTATATATAACCTTATTATTAGTTTATCAAGAGACTTATTCAGATCACTATATTACTTCTATAAAACAAAAGAACATATAATATTCCTTTATATACTACTAGTTATATTATTTAACTTCCTCTTTAAAATTATTATTTATACTTATATAGTAAATAAGAATATCTATTATATAATCTTATATAATCTAAATAAAACCTATTAACTAAATCTCTTAAATTGATATTTCTTATTATTCAATCTAGCTAATAAAGTTATATAGTTTAGTTAGGTATTCTATAAAGTTATCTTGATTTATAGTATAGTTATTTCTAATAATTATAACTTAGAAGTAGCTAAATAAATACTCTACTATTATTAGTCTTCCTAATTTTAACTAATAAGAAAATTATTCTTATAAAAGTTTAATATTAATATTAGGATCTTTGGGTTACTTGTTATATATATTTATATAAAATAGAATATAGTTATTATAATCTTTTAGATATATTTAATAGAATTAGTTTTTTAAAGATATTATAAGAAATAGATCTATCTTATTCTATGGGCTTAAAAATAAATAAGAAGTTTCTATTTCTATATTTTACTGATAATACTAATTATTACTTAAAATATATAAATTATTAGAAATAGGAAATTCTATTAAATTTATTGAAATACTAGAAAGAATTCTTATCAAATAGTATTAAATAAGAAGAAGGATTATGTAAATAATAACAAGATTATTTATAGACTTAAATTATAAGCTAAATAATACTTTTTTTAGAAAAAGTATCTATTGAAATAAAAGTTCTATTTAGACTTCAAGAATTTAGAATATATTTATTAATATATTAAAGAGAGAATAAAAACCTCATTAAAAAGTAAAATTATTTATTTTAATAATCCTAAATGTATAAATATATTACTTTTAACTAATTTATTTAAGAAGTATAATTAGCCTTTTAGATAAAAGAGTTTTTCCCTTATAATTAATAGGATTTTTTAATAGTACCTTAGTTATAACTATATATTTATTATAGTTAGAAGTATAAAAGTACTTCTTCTAAATTATATCTTATTAATCTTTTTCTCTCTTTCATCTATAATTTGCTAGCTGTTATTCTACTTTATTTATAATTAATCTTTCTTAATTATAGCTTAATAAAACTACTTCATCCTAATTAAGAATACTAATGCCTCTTATTTGTATCAGTTTGGGGAATCCTACTCTTTTTATTTAATCTATAATATTAGTCATTTTGTAATAAAAAAAGTGATAAGTAATATATACTTATAAGTCTTAATTCCTTTAATTAAGCTAACTATAGGTTATTAGTACTTTTCTTCATCTTCTTCTATAAGTTAACTTATTTATTAAATAGTTATTAGTCTCATATTCCTATATATTAATATTTCTTAAAATAAGTATTTTAAAATAGTATTTATACTATAGTTTTAAATCTGTAAAAAGCCTCAGGTTATATAAATAACCTTCTAATATATTCTTATAAGTCTATAAGGCTATAAGAAAGCCTATTTATATACTAAAGAGATATTTATATTTTGATAAAGAACCTTTATCTATTATACTATTACTTATCCTAATAATTAGTAGATTGAAAAAAATATTAATTACCTAGCTATTATAAATAGCTTCTTTATCTAGGAATATAATAATTAGAATATAGTATTCTATAACTATTATAAAGAGTAAGTATATATTATATATAATATTAAAACTAATTCTTAAGTCTATAAATCTTATTTTAGATATATCTCCCCTCTTAGAATTCTTTATATAACTACTTTTTCTATAAGACTTAAAAGACTTATAATTTTAATTATATTAAAGTTTAATAGTAATAGAATTATAATTAAATATACTTTAATAAAAACTATTAGTTAAATAGTAGGTATCATAGCCTCCTTATTCTTAAGTTTAAAATTCTTTAGAGCTTTAAAAAGCCTAAGTTATTAGTAGTAGCTTATTTCAACTTTAACTAATTTTCCAATATTATTCTTTCCCAAAAGAAGATATTATACTATATTCCTAATACTACTTTTATACATATTACTTATCTCTTTATATATAATTTCCTTCTTTAGTAAGTTTAGAATAAAATATCTTCCTATATCTAAAAGAATATCAAAATATAGTAAAGAATTAAAACTATAGAATAGGGAGTTTTTAGTTAAGTTCTTATTTAAGAAAAGAAATATTAAAAATAAAAAAGTAAAGAATATAGAATAAACTTATAAATATAAATAAAACCTTTCTTTACTATACTTTTTATTCTTGATTATATTTTTCTAAATATCTAACTTTCTTATTAAAATAAATAACTATATATTTTGAAGAAGAAAAAATAAATATTCTAGCTATTAAAGTCTAGAACTAGCTTTTTGAACTATTTAAAACAGTAGAAATAGTGGAATAAAATACTATTTTTTCTAACCTATAGCCTTCCCTCTTTAGAACTTAGAAGAACAACGTAAAATCTAAGATTCCAAACTTCAAAGTTAGAAGATTAAGCTTCTTTATAAAATATATAATAAAAAGAAAAGAATAAATAAGATTATTCTTTTAAATCTATAAATACATATCTATATTTCTAGATATTATCTAGAGAAAAGTTGGAATTTCAAAGAAGTATTTCTAAATATATTATTTACTTCTTTAGATTTAACCTAAAAAGATAAATTTTAGATATAGAACTCTTTAGTATTATCTTAATAAATTTCTAAATATTTAATAAATATACTTATTATTAAATTAGAAATATATTTGTCTTATTATTATTACTTTTTCTTAGAACTATAAGCTCCTTATAATTTTCTACTTCTTTAATATTTATTAACTTACTTTTTACTAAAAAGACTTTCCCTAATTCTAATTCTGATTTAAACCTATAAATATTTAAATCTAATAATTCCTAATACTTTATAGATATCCAAATAAATTTCTATAAATAATTACTATTATAAATTAACTCTTAAATCTCCTCTCTTAATAAAATTACTAACTAATATAAAGAAGAATTTAATATATATAAAAAGATTTAAAAGAATTCTATTTAATAATATTCTAACTTCTATTCTAATAACTTATTAATTACCTTCTTTATATTAAAAATTAGTATAGAATTCCTAATTTCTAATTTCTTTTCTTAAAAAGTATTAACCTATTAATTCTTAAAATCTTCTACTACTTTTTAATATTATTCTATAATTATCTTTATAACCTTCTTTCTATTTTTATCTAATTATATAAATATTCTTATGTTTAGTTATAATTCTTCTTCTTCTATTTATATTAATATTTAATTCAAAACTCTCTATATAAATATTAGAATTTCAATTAGTATTATTACTTTATAGTTATACTTAAAATTAAAAGAAGTATATCCTATCAATATTTAAATCATGATTTAATTTATGAATAGTATTATAAATAGTAAGAGTTAAAAGTCTTTCATACTACTCCTTACTATCTAGACTAATAAAATATAAGTAATAAATTGATATCTAATTTAAATAATACCATTGGCTTATAAGTTATAAGTAGAAGTAATTTATTATTTTATATTATACTACGTATTAAATATAATAATATACTATTTATTCTCTAGTTTGCTATTTATAATAAGTATACTATAGAAATTATATTAAATAACTACTTCTTTTTATAAACGCTTTATAATAACCTGAGAAGGTATTTGGTTTAGTTATTATACTTCTAGCTATTTAGTATGAATATTTCTTATTTTAATAAAATACTATTTATTTACTTTCTAAATATCTAAATTAACCTTATTGAATAAATACTTATATAGAATAGTAAAATTATAAAGGTTATCTATATACTTAGTTTGATAAAATTAATAGTCTAAATAATACTTTATTATTTTATATACTTTTATATATATTCCTATTTATTAACACTCATTAGATAACCTATAGAAAACTACTTTTTTTATTATAATATTTGTTCTTATTATATATTGTAATAATTAGCTTCTATTATACTATAGGATTATTTTCTATATATCAAAATAATAGCTTATATAATACTATCTATATAAAAAGCAGCTAGTCTTATAGTTAGAATATTAAAATCTTATATTTAAATACTTTAAAATAGTTAGAATTAATACTAAGTAGCTTCTTTAGAATTACTAAGTAATAAGTAATCTATTGAAATTCATATAATTAGAAATATGAATTACTTAATATAGCTATAAGGAGTACTATTTTGAAGTCTATAGTACTACTTATAGAAAGATTAATGTTTATATTAAAGATTTCTTCTATACATTATCTATTACTAAAAGTATGCATTCTATTAAAAAAGTTTATATATTTATATTTATAGAAAAGATCTATTTATTAATTTAATTATCTTTATCTCTTTCTCTAGTTTTATTATTTCTATTAGATAGTTCAAAAAGCCTTTAAGATAACTTATTAATTATTGAATTTGCTATATTATTAATATAATAAACTTTAAAATTAAATATCTATATTTAAACTGTCTAGTAAATAATGAATATTCCTAAAAGGTCTAATATTATACTATTAAGTTAAGCTATTAGTATCTTTATATCTATCTCTAGTAAGAAATACTAATTATATAGATAATTATAAACTTACTTTAAAACTTTTAATAATTTGTTAAATTCTTTCTTCTTTATATTATAATTAAGCTTTAGGTTTGTAAATAATCTATTATTATAATAAGTAATAGCTTTCTTCTATTTAATAAATGTTTTTAAAACTATACTCTAGCCAGTTCTATTAGTATTAATTATTAAATAGATCTATTTTCCTTCTTAGTTATAATTAATAGAAATAAATATAAGAATACTATAAAGTTTATTTTATAACTATTTTTGTTTTATAGTTCTAACTATTAGAAAGAAATATTCTTTTAAATAGGTTATTAAAGAGATATATAATAGCAGAATAATCCTTTACTTAAATATAGTAAAATATAGTAATATTTAAGAATAATCTATCTTCTAAGATATTATAATATACTTTTTATTCTTTTATCTTAATAATCTTAGATTCTTCTAATTACTAATTATATATTTTATATATATAATTTATAACAATAACTATTTCTTATACTTATTATAATTTAACTATTATAATTATATAACTAACTAGTTTGATATTTATAAGAATTCTATTAATATTCTAAATATATTTTAAAATATATTTATAAATATCTAGGTATTATAAATTATCTTTATTATTATATATAACTATTAGTTCTTTTATTATAATACTATCTAAGAATATCTTATAGTAGCTATAAATAAAATTATAGAGGATTCTTATTAAAATCTATATAAACTAAATAATAAGATTAGTATTTTTATAAGTAATATATAATAGTTAAATAAGTTTAATAGAGCTATAAGAAAGTTAAATCCTAATTCTTAAAGTTAAAAAGGATCTAATTATATCTTAAGAAAGTATTAAGAAGAAATAAGAATTTAAAAATACTAAAGTCTTCTAAGAACTTATTAGTTTCTAGTAGTAATTCTATATTTTAGATTATAATATTATTAATCTTAGTAGCTAAGTTGATATATTTTATCTTATTATTCTTCTTTTTAATAAAGAAAAAAGAGTTTTAATATATAGTATAATTATATTTAAAAATCTCATTCTAAATATAAATCTTTAATTCTTTAATAATATTTTTAATTAGCTTTTTAAAAATTAGAATGAATCTTACTTATTATATTTCATGAAAAACTATCTTAATTATTTATAGTAATATGACTAATTCAAATAGCTTTCTATAGTAATTAAAGTTATATATTAGTTCTTATTCTTAAGCCTTTAAACCTTCTACTAGAAATTCTTTCTCAAGTTTCTATAAATAACTTATTAAATTTATAATCTTATTTAGTTACTTAAAAGTAAAATATTCTTCTATAAAAGCCTTTAAGAATTTTAATATAATTATATTTATAAATTATCCCTTAGGATTATCTGTAATAATTTTCTCTATTTCTATTTATATTTTTAATTTCTATTTAAGATTATGTTTAAGAGTTATCCTATTTAATAAAATATTATTAATTAGATTAATCTTTTTATTTTTTATCTTAATAGTATATTAACATTGTTGATTAATCCCCCTTATATATTTACTATTATAATATAATTAGAAATCTTCTTATCTATTAGTATAATATTTAATATTATTATTATCTTATGACCTTTATAATAAGAATTCTTCTAATTCTTCTTCCTTCTTATTAAAACTTATTAAATTAATAATTTAAATCTATATAAGTTATAAAAATACTTCTTATTATAAAATAGATAGTTTAAATTATATTTTCTGAGAAACATTATAATATAATATATCTTATAAACCTTTCGTTTAATTACTTAAAAAACTGAAACTTCTAAAATCTCTTAAAACTCTTTTTCTAAATTATTAATTATTACTATAACTTCTTTATTATTATCTAGCTATATTTAGACGTCTTTAAATATTTAATTTTGTAATTATAGTATAAAGTCTATAAAGTCTAACTTAAAGCTAAGAGGTAGTTTATCTAATTCTTTATCTTCTTCTTCTCTATACTAGCTATTTTGTCTTATGAAAAATAACTATTTATTAATATAAAATTATTAATAGAAGTTATTAGTTTGTCTTTTTAAGAGAAGAAACAATCTATATAACTTTTAAATCTAATTAAAACTTCTAATAATTATAAGAATATTATAAACCTTTACTATTAAATTAAGAATATACAATAATAATAATATTTTAAACTTATTATTCCTAGATTAAAGCATTCTAACTATCTAATTTGAAATACAATCTAATATTATTTTTGTCTTAATAATAAATAAAGTATTTAGAACTAAAGACTTTATAATACAACTTTTGAATATACTAAAGAATCCAATATTAAAGATATAATAATTACCTAGCTGGACGTCTTTTATTATTACTCTAGTAAAGTCCATTATATATCTAATATTTATAATACTATAGAAGTTTAATCTCATTAGAGTTATATAGGACTATAAATCAACTTCTTATATATATTCCTTAAAAATAATATTAATTATTAAGTCTATATTAATAATTCTTCAGACTTTAGAACCTATTAGGTTTATAAATTAAATATTAATCTAGAAATATATAATAATAAAGTTATAAATTACTACTAAAATTATTATTATATAGTTTACTATAGAAAGTACTTTTATTATTAAACCTACTATTTTAATATTAATTCTATAATTATATATAACTTAATTAGATTAAACCTATAAATATATAGCTTTATTATTACGAGGTATTTTTAAAAGTAGGAGTAATATTATTACTTTTAGCTAAGCATACTTATAGTTCTAATATTCTATCTACTTTTAGATTACTTAATTCTATTTTCTAATTCTATTATGAAATATTATAAAATGTTTATCTATAAGAAAGAAAATATCTTATATTTTCCTATCCTTGAAATACCTATTTATAATAACCTTTATATACTTATAATTAACTTAAATATATATAAACTAGTTATAATAAAGTAATTCTTCTAAAATTAAAACTTACTTATTAACTTTCTTATAATAGATATAATATATAAGATTCTAATTCTTTTTATTTAAAGGAATAATAAAACTAGAAACTTCTATTTAACTAGTCTTCTTTATATTTAATAGATAAATAATTTTTTTTAGTATCTAGTAAGATTTATTTATTACTAAATATAAGTTCTATTACTTATATATTTTTAGATGTTTATATAAATATAGGTTTATAAGAGGTTGTAATCTAGTTTATAAATATAATAGTCTTTAGTTTATATAAATTATATAGTAAATAGTAATTATTAGTTAGCTTTAATCTATCTATAGTTTTAATATCTTCTATTTCTATCTTCTTTAGAATTCTTTTTAAAGATCTTCTAATTTTCTTTCTAAATAACTAATTAATTATAATAATATCTAGAATAGAAGAAATATCTTTTATTTAATCTAATTTCTTTTTTAATATAAACTACTTCTTTCTTAGGATTTTTATTAAGAGTAGTATTACTAATTAAGTTTAAATAGTCTATTATTTACTTTAAAATTTCATCTTGATAAATTATTATTTTATTTCAACCTACTTATACTTCTAGAATAGTGTTTAAAAATTAAAATATTATATTTAACTATAAGATACTACTGATACTTTAATGAGATAAATATAAGATTTCTTAATAATAAATAGTAGAACTATCTTATAGTTAAACTAGTTATTAGTATAATTATTTTATATAATACTACTTTCTACTTTTTCTAAATTTCAATAGATCTTATTAACTTAATAGTAGTAGTTATTATAATTAAAATAGTAAATCTCTTTAGAAATATATTAAATAAGTTGAAAATAGCTACGTTTCTAATAATTATCCAAGTTATACTAGTAAACTAATGCTATGCGAATTAGTTTTAAAAACTACTATAATATTAGAAGTTATTTTAATTCTAAAACCTATTACTACTATTTTAAAACTACTATCTTCTATAGTTAATATTATCTTAAACCTATAAATCTGTAATATAAACCTTATAATTATCATTATTATTTATATTTATAGTATATAATTTAGCTATTAGTTTTTAAACCTCTTTAAAACTATCTATAAGTTTATAAAAACTAGCTTTTATTCTAATATATATTAATTAATTAAAACTTAAGTCTTTAAATTTAAAAAAAAAGCTATTTGTTATTATTACTAAGTTTATCTATAATAATCTAAGGTTTTTTCATAGTTTTTATAGTTTTCAATTAAGAAGTTAAATTAATAGGTATAGTTATCAATATAATAAGGGTAAATTAGCTAGTTAACTACTTTAGAAAAATCTAATCTCTAGCTTATTGAGATAGTAAATATTTAAAGAAAACTTAAGATATTTTAACTAATTAAAGAATTTTATAATAAAAGTTTCTAGTGATTTCTTTAAAGATCTAGAATAAGAGTTCATATGGAGCAATATAGATAAAGTTAGTATTAAGTAAAATAATATCTCTATAGACTCTTATTCTCTCTTAATAGCTATTAATAATAGTTAAATAATGAATTACTCCTACTAAATTATCTAAAGTTAAGTTAGTATTAGAACCTATAATATAAAGTTCTTTATTAGGATTATAACTAATTATAAAATTAGTAATACTATAGATTCTTATAAAAGTATTTCTAATATCCTTCTGGATATACTTATTCATTATTATAACTTTAATGGTATACTTATATTATATACTATAATAAAAAGAAACTTTAGTAACTATCTTATATTCTAACTTATTAGAAATCTTTAATATAACTTTATAGTTATCTAAGAAATTAAAAATATTATTTCCTATAAACTTAAGAATATTCTTGAATTGAGAAACTATTTTTACTATTATTAATTAGATAGTAGTTAGATTATAAAAAATAAAAAAGTCTCTTATAGTTATTAAATAGTTAAATAAATTATTAAAAACGTATATAAAAAGTATCTAAATACTATAACTCCCTTTATAGTTAAATAAAGAAGTAGCTCTAGATTTATTTAGAATAGCTATTATATAAAAATAAATTTTCTTAAAAAATAGTTTATTAAATAAGAGTCTTATTATAATTAAATAAGGAAGTTTAAAAGCTTTCCCCTTATTCTTAGTTGACTATTTAATAATTATTATTACTATTGTTACATTTTAAGTATTTTTTAAGTATTAACATATTATTATAAAGTAAATCTTTGCTAGTAATATATATAAAAGTAACTTCTTTAATTAGGATCTATCTTCCTAATATTCTTCTTTTTAGATTTCTTAGAATATTTAACTTATACTTCTATATAGAATTAAATTAATAGATCTATCTACCTATCTTTCATACTAATCTTCTTAAAAATTAAACCTATTTTTATTATATCTTAATTTCCTAGCTATTCTAGTTATAATTTGTTATATAATAATTATCTATCTTATTATCTCTTTCTATATATCTTCTTTTTTTTATTTTTAAGTAACCTATTTTTTTATTAACTTACTTCTTTTTTAAATTATTTTACTACGTTTCAATAGGAACTAATAGATTAATCTTGTTAAACTTATTAATCTTATAAAACTCTCTTAAAATCTTCTATTATAATAAGATAAGATTCTTCCTTATCCTTCTATTATATTATTATTGATTAAAAATACTTATTTTCAATTAAACTTAAAGGCTTAATTCTATTTTATAAAACGAATAAATAAATCTTTAGATTTTCTATATTACTTTTAAGATCTTTTACTTTTTTATTAGTTTATAATTAGAATATAACTACTATTCCTTACTATTTATTAGTATTAAATCTATAAATAGACTTATTATAACTATTGAATAATTAAAAACCTCTATTTATACATCTTAAGGTTCTTAATATTTTCTAATAAATTAGGATAATAATATTATATTATATCTTCTAATTTCAATCTATTTATAATAGTATAAAAGTACTTTCTTATTCTAATCTATAAGAAATCAAAAAGAAATAAACCTACTTCTAAATATTATCAAAATAGGCGTTAGCTACTTTAATTAGAATAACTAAGTAAATAAATAAAATAACTTCTTCTAAACCTAATCCTATAGTAATAGAAAAGAGAGAGAAAAATCTAAGAAAATATATTAAATAAAGGATACTATATTTATAGATCTATAATATAAAAAACATCTTAATTATAAAAGTAGTACTTTAAAATCTAAAGAATAGAATAATATATAAATTATATATCTCCTACTACTATTTAGAAGGTGAATACTATAGATATAGGCCTATAGCCTATATATATATACTACTTATATAATAAAAGAGGCCTTAGGCCTAAACCTATCATAATATCTCTACCTTAAGATCTCTTATGAAGTAGCTTTAAGGTATTATTATTACTTAATTGATATAGAGATTAATATAATTACTATTGGTTAAAGTACTAGCTATCTTTTTATCTATTATATATATAGTCAGCTAGAAATTAATTATAATTTATAATAAAATTACTCTTTTATTTAAATTAGTATTATTAACTTCTAAAAATCTCTATAATCTATTTATATAATTTATTAATAGTTACCTTTATCTTATTAATGATATGATAGAAGATATCAACTATACTATATATTTAGTATATAGTTATATATATCTCTTTATTAACCTTTCTTTATAAATCTTAAGAATTTAAAGAGATATATCTAAATAGATTAATCCTTATTACTATTACTTTAAATATCTTAACTATATTAATATAGTTATAATCTTTAGTAAATATTTTAACCTTTCTTTATAAATCTTAAGAATTTAAAGAGATATATCTAAATAGATTAATCCTTATTACTATTACTTTAAATATCTTAACTATATTAATATAGTTATAATCTTTAGTAAATATCTTAAGGTTTATATTCTTCTATTCCCTATAGTAGTTATAGTGTGTTATAGGAATTTTAAGCTTATCCCTAAGTATAATAGCTATTTGAATAATTAAGAGGTTGTTTTAAATTAATATAACTAATATTTTATAATATATATATATTTACCTAGCTAATATATCATTAAATACTCATCCTATAAAGTCCTATCTAATATTATAATTAATATATTTAGTAATCAATATTTATATCTTATCTTTAAAAATATTATAGTTTTTATTTATATATTTATTGTCTAATTAATATGTCTTATTAAATAATATTTTAACCTTCTTATAAAATTAGTTAAAGACAATATACTACTTTAGAAATATCTCATAGTTTCCCCTAAAATGTATAGGTTCCCCTAAAATATATACAAAGTCCTGGAAGTCTCTATAATCCTACTTACTACTACTCCCTCTAGTTAGAATTATTCTTTATAATAAAGCTCTATATAAACATAATTATCTAAATGTTTATTTTTATTAGCTATAGGCTTAATATTAATATATTCCTAGTAGTTAATATTAATAGTATTATTTATATTAGAATTATTTCTATTTTTAAGCTTTCTAATATAAAAGGCTATTATTTCTTAATAAATATAGACCTTCTGACTTTTAAGAATTATTTAATATATTTTAAAATTTTTTAATTTCTTAATTTGAGTAGTAATAGCCTTTCTAATTAATTTTAATACTTTTTTCTATCGACTAAACTAATATATCTTTATTAAATATTTCTACTAATTTCTTTTCTATAATCTCTTTACTTATAGGGAAGTATATTCTTCTACTAATAAGGTAATTCTTAAATAATTAAAATATTCTTCTTTCTACTATACTAAAATATACCTCCTTTTAGTTTTAGAAGGCTTATTAATAAATATCCTATAAGTTTTCAAAGTAGAAGTTTTATTCTTTCTATATTTATATATAATAATAGATATATATATTATTAATACTTATATTTCCATTAGAAAGTATACTTTATTCTCCTTACTATTTAGATATAGCTTTTTAATATATACTAATTAATATATTTATTTTAGTTTATTAGAATATTCCTTTATACTTGTTAGTATAAGTTATTATATTCTAATTATTTTATACTTCTTTGGGATTATTAATAGGATTTAATAAGGAATATATAGTCTAAAGTAATAAGTTAGGACAATATTTATAATTAGTATAGTTCTATTATATTTTAATTATGAGTATTTCTCTAAACGTTATAGCTTTAGAAATATATACACTTATTAGATAGATTATAATTATTAAATAGAAATCTTTCCTTAGTAGAATTTTATATATATCTTCTAATTAGAATTCTTAAAAATCCCTTAAGGTAAACCCTATCTAATTCTTATACTTAATAATATACTTAATAATTTATATAGGAAGGTATAATCAGTTACGATTAGAAATAGTATTAAAGTTGGTATATTTATTAATCTAGTCTATTTAGCTATAGTAATATATTATAGCTATATAAATATACTACTAGCAGTAAATAGAAGTAATAAGAGATAAGAACTAAGTATTATAAGTTATTATTATATTCAATTACTAGTATATAGAATAGTTCTTTTCTTAGTATCCTATAGAGGGTAGCTTGAAGAATAATAATTATTATACTTATTAGGTAAATAGTAATATCTATTTTATTAAATTAATATACAGTAATCCCCTCTTATATTATTTCTTATACTTATCTTTCTTCCTTATATTGTAAATCTTACTATCAACTATTAAACTCTTCTTTTTGAATCTCTTTTTTAGTAATTATCTTTAGCTAAATAGTTATACATCTTAGTATCTATTTCATTCCTCTTATTTTATTCAATAAGTAATATTAATTAGTCCTCTTATATTATTAATATATAAATAGAAAATTAGGAAAGTGAATATTTAGAGAATACTTAGAAATAGGAATAATAGATAATAGTTTTATGATACTCTTAGCTTTAGTATTATTTCTTATAATATTCTAAAATTGCTAGTTTTCTAGATATCCTCATAGGATACTTACTATAGAAATATATTATCTCGAGGGAATATATTATAAATATAATTATTATTATTTTATATTACTAGTTCTTCTGTATTACTTTTTGAGATCTCATTACTAAATAAAATAAGGCTTCTTTTTTAAGATTCCTTCTTTCTTATTAATTATAGTTTAAACTTTAAGAGTTAGATTGAGGGTTAAATATTCTTTATTCTTTAAGTTAGTTTTGTTAGGAGAAGGTTTATTATATTATCATAGTTAATAAGTTAATTTCTTATTGTTTCTCTATCTATTAATTATATATAGGATATTAGAAGATAATAATAAGAGATAGTTATTGACTATAAATCTCTTTTCTTATTTATATTAATTTTATGATATTTATTATTATATTTTTATTTAAATAAATTAGTAGAAACCTTAACTAATAGTTTATTATGTAATAGATTTAAATAATATTAAGTTAATAAGTTATTATAAGCTTGCCTTCTGTTTCCTATTTTTACTATATAGGCTTGTAGAAGTTATATTAGTATTTTAAAGTAGTAAATAGTTATAATAGATTTAAGCTTATCTATTCTTACTATATAGGCTTCTAGAGACTTCTTTAAAAAGTATTATAATCTTCTTTCTTTAGATTATTTCTTATTAATCTATAGTTAAGTAGTAGTAAATAATACTAATAGTAGTAAAATACTACTAATTAGTATTAATTCACAACTAGTAAAGATAATAATTAATTACTTATATAAATAGTATGTAATTAGTTATTTCTATTTATAATATCTATATTTAGATTATAATATATATATATATATATATTGTATATTATAGAGATAAATCTATATAATAATCTTTCTACTCTTATTAGTCTAAATAAATAGGTCGACTACTTAGTTACTTACTACTATAGTTTTAGTTACCTTAGTGCTATATTTAACTTGATAATAACTATTTATATGAAGAGAAATATAAAATAAGTATAATGATATGTATTTATAACCCTTATAGTTAAAACTATTAATTAACTATTGTCAATCTTAATTAAACTATCTTAAAAGCTATAATTAATAAATAGTCTATAGATATTTAAAAAATCATTATCTAATTATTCTATAAGTTATTTTACGAAGCTAAAGTTTTTAGAGATTAAGTATTAATTAAATAATATTTGAATATTAATATGCTATTATAATATTAATTACTAAATACTTTAGAATATTATAATGATATAATTATAGGAGTTTTAAAAACTATTGAGTTGTACTAAAATATCTATATCTATATAAATATTATTTATATACTAACTATACTTCATATATTAAAGCTATTTACTAATAAGAATAAAGTGAGTCTTATTATACTTATATAGAAATTATAAGTTAACTTATATTAATAATAGAGAACTTTAATATTAATAATATAATGTTTTATCTTAGATATAAGTAGAACTAAGTCTAGAGGATATTAAGATTATCAATATTAAAGTTAAAATAAATATTTAAATCGAATACTTATAGTTAATAGGAATTAAATATCTTAAGATATTTTAATTATATATAGTTATAAAGATATAAAAGTATAAGAATATAAGGGTATAAGGTTATTATAGAAAGAGTTATTAGTTATTTATTATTAAAAAGTTAATATAGGGTAGATATATTAATTACTATAGCTGTAAGGGGTTTAGCTTTAGATTAATCAGGAGCTAGTTATAGTAGTTAATAAGAAGATAAGAAAGTTGAAATTATACTCTAGAGGGTAATATATCTACTAATAGTTATAGTAGAGAGCAAGCTATTGGTTTTTCTTGTATATATTAATATTAAGATATTATTTAATTAATATTTAATATTTAATATTATGAATTTAATATAATAAATTATAGGTCAATTAGATAATATTCTTTTAAATATCTATAGGCCATTTATTAATTATAATATTCAATATAATCCTATTAAAACTTACTCTAATAAAGTAATAGTTTTGATTATAATAGTTATAATTAGATGTTTCCACACTTATTCTACAATACTCTTTTTATAAGTAGTTATATAGATTTTAAAGAAATTTACTTCTATTATAAAAGATGTAGAATAATAATAGATTATAGGATACTTAATTCTTAGTACTTTATTTTATTCTATTTTAAGAGGTTTATAAAAGTTCTTAATCCTATAATTCTAATAGTTACTTTTAGCTATATATATTAAGCCTTAGTTTTAATAAAGCTTTCTCTTTATAAATTATTATTATAAGGTCTTCTATTACTATAAGGTTAAATATTAGAACTAGAAGTATAATTGTTTTTAATAATATGTAATTTATTTATTATTTTAACTAGTTATAAGTTAGTATTAATATGAATACTATTATTAGGTAAAATCTATAGTTAATCTTATATATAGGGTGAAGAGCTTAGATACCATTCTAGGTATAGAGCAAAAGTAACTAAATAAAATAGAAAAATAATAAGAAGTATATTATAAGTCTAAAATTTAAAATTAAAATAAGATATTACTATTAAAGCTTTATATAATTATCATTTCTATAGTTTAGTGAAAGGTTTTCACTTTAAGTATAATTATAACTCTATTAAAGTACTACTACAGTATCTCTTATAAGTAGCTTCTAATAATAACTGATATATTAATAGAACTAATAAGAAGAACAAGAAGTATAATACTAATATTAGAGATGTAAAAACTAAATAATTATACTACTATTATCCTTCCCAGCTACTTATACAGAAACTATAAAAAGCTTTATTAAATAAATTCTAATTCTAGCCTTATAAGGAAATAATGAACTTCTTCATTCTACTTTTATAAGATTATGAAGCTATTCTAAAACCTTCTTAAAATTCTCTTAAAGATTATAACAATATTTACTAGTTTCTTAGAACTCTATATAAATCTATAAAACTAATTCTTCTTATTAGGCCAATTAATATAAAATACTATATACTTCTTTATTAAAGAAATTAGGTTTAATACTATAGAAAAAAAGCAATCCTAAAAATGATAAATAATAGAGGAATTGGTAGATAACTAAATAATTATAACCTACTCTTTAAAATTGTTTTTTAAATATTTAAAATAACTCCAAACTATAAAACCTTATATAATTATAAAGTATTACCAAAAATACTAAATGAGTATAAAACTTAATAGTGTTCTTAGTTATTTAGTATACTTAACATTCTAGACTTTTCTAAATCATTTTAAATTCAAATCTGAATAAATCTTTACAAATATAGGGGTATCAATAAATAAAGCTATCATAATTATAAGACTATTTAAAATAGATTTATTACTAGATATTAATAATCTAGATATTGTTATATAAAGTTAGATACTATAAGGTAACACTATCTTATTAATCAGGCCTACTTAGAAAAGAATAAAGAAAAGGTTTTTTTAAGAAATTATATAAAGCTTTTAAGATTAGAAAACTAGAAATATTATAATTCCTAACATTATAGATTTTAGTAATACTTTAAAAAGAGTATTATAACTAGTAAATATATTCTAGTAAGTTATTATTGAGAGTATGAAATAGTTCTTTAATCTATACTATTAAGAATGTTTTAAGTTGATTATAACAAAATAGTATATTTACCAAATCAATTCTGATTTAAAGATAACCTTATACTAAGAATTTCTATAAGAAAACTAATATATAGTCAAGGAAATAAATTCTTACTTAGATATAACTAAATCATTTATTTTATAATCTCTTATTTTCTATAGATTTGAGAAATGAAATTTTATAATTATTTCTTTTATTATAATAAGTCTTTTTAATTTATACTATAATAACTATAGAAAAGTCAATTAATAATTAATATAGACTTATCTATAGAATAATATATATTATCTATAAGCTTACTATAAAGATATAAAGTAATATTCTAATGATTAATTATTCTTCTTATTACATTAAACTACATATAATAATATACGAAGCTTTAATTATATAATATAGTAATTCCGTTTTAACTACTATATATTTAGCTATAGCTAGTAGAAAATATTTAATACCTATTATTAATAAAGTATATAAGATATATTACTATATATGTAGTAATATATATAGTTATTATATACTTTATAGTATGACACAACTGACAATAATATTAAAACAGCTTTACTTATTATATTGCTACTACTTTATATCCCTCATCCCTACTTATAGCTTTTACTATAGTAGATTCCGCCCTACTGATATCACTAAAGCAACTCCTTGGCCGCATCCAGTCTCTGAGCATGGTTTATGGACTGATGTCTTTGCTCCGGAGGGCTCTCCACACCGTGTATAGGCTAGGTAGCACATGATACTAACGTGTAAAGCATTGGTAGATTACGTATCGGGATCTCGATGCATACAGTCCGAAGAACCCGAAACACACCGTCTAAGCAGTCGGAGACATGTTGCTCTTTTACAGAGATACCCTAGTAATTCTTGCCAGATAATTTTTTGCTGCGACAACCCGTCACACCGTGAGGCGTTGCTTAACGTTACCGAGTTTTACCGCCTCCATCATCATCATCACCGGTACCGCCTTTTTCATCCGCGACTGTCAAGATATCCAGTTTAAAGTGCTGCAACATCAGCGTCAGCACTTCGTCGTCTGTCTCCGTCACATACTTCACGCGAGATAGCTTGACTTGATACCCCTCGCCGTACTCAACTCACTTGACAGAATCAGCCGACAGCGAGCTAATACCAGCTATCATGTCGCGTGGCGGTACCACCCTTTACGTGACTGGCTTCAGCCACGGCACTCGCGCCCGAGACCTCGCCTACGAATTCGAACGGTATGTCAACTCAGATCACCACATCCCACGTCGATGCCTGCGGCACGCCAGAGGCTTCCGAGATTTCCGATCCTCCTGTCCTTCCCTCGCCCCTCCCGCACGCCCTCGTCTGCGTCCTCGTCCTCGTCCTCGTCCTCGCCCTCGCCCTCTCGCTCTTCGCTGCTCATGCTTCAACATCTTCACGATGTCCTCCCTCGTCCTCGCCCCCCGCCGACGCGTTTCGCTCATTTCCCGGCATCTATCCGCCATCTGCTGCCTCCATGGTTGTAGTCTGCCGACCCGCCGTCGAATGGTTTCTGACACCGACGACGGCTGTCCTGTTGGCTTGTTCAGTAGAAGAAACGAAGGCTGCAATGAACATTTCTTTCGCTGAGAAGACGAAGAACCCCTCATCGGTATAGAGATGCTGACGTTCTGACTTAATCACAGCTACGGACACCTTGTCCGCTGCGATATCCCTGCCCCTCGCTCGGCTTCCAGTAGGCTGTGAGTTTTTTTACTTCTCGCCGGCTTCTCTGCACCTGTCCCGGCTTGCTGATTTGCGCCAGTTTTGCGTTCGTTGAATATGAGGACCGTCGCGATGCCGATGACGCTTATCATGAGATGCATAACAAGCGCATCGGTCGCGACGATATACTGAAAATTGAGGTGGGCGACGTCGTTGCTGGGAAGACAATGCCACAGAAGCCTGACACGTCTGCAGTGGGCTCGCACTCCCCCATCCGCCTCCTGGCGTTTCGACTCTGGCCGCGACCGCGAACGCGCTCCCCGCCGCTCTTCGCCTCGTCGTGGCCGGTCGCCCTCCCCCCGCCGCAGCACCCGAGACTACTCTCCGAGAAAAGACGATCGTCGTGATCGCGACCGCGATTACGACCGCGACCGCCGTGACACCCGGGACCGTTCACGCAGCCCTGATCGACGGTTCGTGCCCTTCGATGAGTGGCGCTTGCAAGACTTGAGGACACGCTGACAGCAGTTTGCTAGTGACCGGGACGGCAAAGATGATCGTGACGATCGCGACCATCGCGAGAATGCCGCCAATGGTGACGATCGTAAAGGTATGGTCTCCGCCCCCAGCAGAACTGCCATTGTGACAAAGCAGCTGACAAATTTGCACTGACGCAGCTATCGACAGTCCTCCCCCTGTCCACGACGACTTGGATGTTGCTGAGTGATAAGTATACCTGGCAGTCACTTTGGTCGGATCCGGCGCGGCTGCGCCAAAGGCTTCCTTTCCCCCCTCAAAAACAACCCGGTTCTGTGCTTGTTTCCTAAATCTGGTCTGTTAAGTGTCCTTACTTTATGGGGGCGTTTAGTCTCGAGTCGAACGATCCAGTTGCCAGCTCAACAAACGACGGCGAATATAAAATGTACCCTCACGACGGGATGATAGCAACTACAAACGGACGAATCCTGCGGCTATGGTGGCGACCTTCGACCAAAAGACCTTGCAAGAGACGTTATCTGGAAGTACTACCCCGCAGCTAGTTTAGAGACATATGAGTGTAGGTCCTGTTCTCACGCCTCTTGAACATGTACAATCCACCAGTGAAAGGCTGACCACAGCCGTGTGATTATAAAGGGTTTCAGATCCCGCGCCGTGAAAGCGAGAGGAACGGATCCCCCAAGTCGTATCCCTGTGCAAGTATTTTGCCGAAGGGGTGGCGGCCGCTATATCCCTGACGAGTATTGCCATCGAGTTGGAGGCTTGGGGTGTTGATTCGAGTGAGAATGTGCGAGCCTTGGGACATGTAGGACGTGAGCAAAATGAATCACCCGAAGATCCTAGTATTTCGAACAAATTGTGCAGATGCCCGATCAACTATTATTCCAACAACTGGGTCTGAAAGGTGTTTTAACAGACACAATCGCAGAGCAAAGGTACATGGCAAGGTGCCGAATGTGCCTCTGGTAAATGGGTAGGAGGCCGTCGACTGTGGGAGCCGGTGGCGCCACCTGGGCGCCAGTGCCAGGCACCCAGAAGTATCGCCCCCGGGTGCCTCCCATGCGCCAGCATCGGCGGCGTCTCCCGTGGCCTGCGCCTGGTCTTGCAGCTTCATGTGATATGTATGGGAGGGTGCTCGACTGACCCAGCAAGCTGTCTGTCTACGGATGCCGAAGTGCAATTTCTTTTCCCTGCACCTCGATTGACAGCTACAGAGCAACCCTCAAATTGCTGGGACCTTCTCAAAGTCGATGCCCAATCGGTCCCTGCCCTCGATTTGTCAGGTTACTGCCTTGCCCTCCCGCCGTATCGACAACCGATCTACAACTTACGAGGTACCGAAATTCTCCCTCTCTTGCACCACGAGTCCGCTGCGGCCCCTTCGACAACACGAACCTCCCCGCCAGAAGAGCTACTCCCACTTCCCAACATTCTTTGAAGCACTAACGGAGGCAGACGGAGTAGTTTTACGTCAACTCTCCGTGTGCTTGATTCCATCGCGTCGTTGCTGGCTGACTCCGCGCTGCCTGCAGCGGCGTTCCATGGGAGGTTGACGCGACAATTACTTTCGGCCAAAGGAAAGAGCCATAGCTCTCATCGCCCCCAAGACCTGGCGACGAGCATCGTCCGACCCGACGCCCAAGAAACGGACCTGTCGCCTCGGGTAGTTACTCGACTATGCCTTCGCAGCTGCTGTTGCTCAGCTCCGTATAGTCTTTGTTCTTCAATCCTCGGCCATTAATCTGCCCGCATACCGCCTTGCAGTACCCTCGCGTTTGCTACATCAAGCTTGCCATCCGGAGTTGCGAAGTTAACCGGCCTCGACTTTGAGAGCGAAATCATTCACAGATCTTACATGCGCTTGGCGGCTTAGTTACGATACCGCTTCAGGGGATCAGCAGTGTGGCCGTCCGTGTTCAGGTGTTTCGCGCTTACACAAAGCACTCATTCACATACCTTCGTGCTGCTCCTTGGCTAGATTCGAGGAATGTCGTCAGTATGTGTCCGTTCATTCAGCCGGCACCGAAAAGGCCGGTAACTTGCAAATATTTGCCTGCTAACTTAGGCTGCACTCCAGGCTTCCAGTAACACTGCGGTGTCCACCGCGACCGCACCCGCTACGTCTTACCTCAACAATACGAGCCGTATTCGTGATACGTTTTCTCAGCCTGTCATGGCAGCCTTCTGTGCCGGAGGCGTTGCCGGCGCTGTATCCCGAACAGTGGTGTCGCCGTTGGAGCGCCTCAAGATTCTGTTCCAGGTTCAGAGCGTCGGACGAGATGCATACAAATTATCAGTTGGCCAGGGTCTTGCTAAAATGTGGAAAGAGGAGGGTTGGAGAGGTTTCATGCGAGGCAATGGGACTAACTGCGTCCGCATCGTCCCCTATTCAGCTGTCCAATTTGGCAGCTACAACTTCTACAAGAGGGTGAGAAACTACCTGGCGTCACTTTCTGTGCCAGTGGCTGCTCAGTGTGGTAGACTATATGCAGACAACAAGTGCTGGAGTCAGCTAACGTGACCTAGAATTTCTTTGAGAAGCACCCTGGAGCAGATTTATCTTCTCTCGCCCGCCTGACATGCGGTGGTATTGCCGGTATCACCTCAGTCTTTTGCACCTACCCCCTCGACATTGTTCGAACTCGCTTGTCCATTCAGTCCGCATCATTTGCTGAGCTGGGCGACAGGCCTAAAGAGCTTCCTGGAATGTGGGCAACCATGACGAAAATGTACCAGACGGAAGGGGGCTTCTCTGCCCTTTATAGGGGCATTATCCCGACAGTTGCTGGCGTTGCCCCTTATGTATGTTTCCCGGTGTTGCCAATCGAAAGCAGCTCTCATGATTGATAGGTCGGCCTCAACTTCATGGTATACGAATGGGCTCGGAAATACTTGACCCCTGAAGGCGACAAAAACCCCAGTGCTGTCAGGAAGCTACTTGCTGGTGCTGTATCTGGTGCCGTTGCGCAGACCTGCACTTATCCTTTGTGAGTGGCGGTGACCATGGACTTCCACCGAACCGTTCGGCTGACCTGTCACGCAGTGATGTTCTGCGTCGACGGTTTCAAATCAATACCATGACAGGCATGGGCTACAAGTACAAGTCTATTACTGATGCCATCAGAGTTATCGTTGCTCATGAGGGTATCAAGGGACTTTATAAAGGTATTGTTCCCAACCTGCTAAAGGTTGCCCCCAGTATGGCATCCAGTTGGCTTAGCTTTGAGCTATCTCGAGACTTTCTGGTTTCGCTCAAGCCAGATAGTAACCCTGACATTGCCATCTGAGAGGCGTTGTGGTCCTGCTCTGCTTTCGTCCCTGGGACCATCCGTATCACCGTGGGTCCCATTCGCCGCCAAGAGGCTGTTGAGAAAGCTCGGGACTGGCTATGCTGGCACTGGAACTACAGGGGCTTCGTTGCAATAACGGCGATTGAGGGGCGGCTACCCCCAATCGTCTCCCCCGTTTCCCTCTCCTGCCGCCATCGTCGCCGTTGCGTCTTCATAATGTGTTACAAGAAGGAATAGCTGAGCCATTCGGGAAGACAAGGTTCAGTCGAAACGATATGGCAGGGTGGCACTGCTTGAACAACACTGGACTCATTGCAGAATAAGTAGATTGCGTATTGTTTTTATAGAACAGCATTGAGGTTAGGGGTCCTGTTGTGCAGCCTTGAAGGACTTCAACAACGATGCCACAATGAATGATTTGGTTCCTGCTAAGGAAATGCCTCAATAATGTAGAGGGTCGGAAACTGTTCAGGGACAAAATGTTTGCACACACACACACACTCTCTCTCTCTCCCCCCCCCCCCCCCAAAAAAAAAAACACATTGTACCTACCACCAACACCTGATTAGGAGAGCCTCAGAGGAAAGAATACATTTACACATCCGTGTTAAGAAGGTCCAGTTGCTGTGTACCCCTTTTCGCCTAGTACACACCGCACACGGGCAGTAATCAAAATCGTGAATCTTTCCCGCTCCACCTTGGCGATTTGTAAAGTCCAGTATCACGTACCTAAGCCACAGTGCAAGTAGGCGAGTGCACGGCCCATCATCCTCTGTTGGTGCCTTGTGGCCTGGAGGAAAAAATACTTGCCCTAGGGCATGCAATGCCCACAGTATCGTCTTCTCAGATCCCGCGTCTCCGAAAACCTGCCGCTTAACTCGACGACGACACGAACAACACCACCACGGCCACCCATAGACTCAAATCGCCAACTCCGTGAGTCTCCCGACAAGATGGGTATGTAGGACATACCATTCCGAGCCTTTACATGCGAGTGGATCGTGCACGCAAGCTCATCCTAATCATCCAGCCGACCCTGAAGGGCGGCTTCATGTTTTGGGATGTTACTTAGCCAGTTGCCTATCTGCGAACTAGAGGCGTGCAAAGAACCTATCCCGCTCCTGCTTCGGACTGTCTGCTCTCAATTGAAAAATCACTGCATAAGAGATGACAGACGGTCGAAATAGGCCCCGCGGGTGATGGACAGCCGCCTCACTCAGAGCATGCCCGAACCCAAAGGCTGACAATGGGCTCTTCGCGTTTTTAGGTATCGATCTCGACCGCCACCATGTGCGCAGCACCCACCGCAAGGCTCCCAAGAGCGACAATGTGTACCTCAAGCTCCTGGTGAAGCTGTACCGCTTCTTGACGCGTAAGTTGATTTGAGAGGACCCGATGCTGGCGAAAGCCAACGTGCCATGTTTTATTCGCCTTCACGTAAACTTAGCTGACTTCCCACCCCGTGTTCAACAGGTCGCACCGACTCTAGCTTCAACAAGGTCATCCTCCGTCGTCTGTTCATGTCGCGCATCAACCGCCCCCCGGTCTCCCTGTCCCGCATTGCCGCCAACATCAAGAACGGCAACGAGAAGAAGACTGTTGTGATTGTGGGCACTGTCACTGACGACAACCGCCTTTTGACCGTCCCCAAGGTCACTGTTGCGGCTCTTCGCTTTACCTCTACGGCCCGTGCCCGCATCGCGGCTGCTGGCGGCGAGGCCATCACCCTCGACCAGCTTGCCCTGCGTGCCCCCACTGGCAGCAACACCCTCCTCCTCCGGGGACCCAAGAACGCTCGTGAGGCTGTCAAGCACTTTGGATTTGGCCCTCACAAGCACAAGGTACGTGCCTTGTTACACAATGTTGGCCAGTTCTAACCTCCGTTGCAGAAGCCTTACGTCGAGTCCAAGGGACGCAAGTTCGAGCGTGCTCGTGGTCGCAGACGCTCTCGCGGTTTCAAGGTCTAAGCTCTTAGTTCTTGAACGGTGATGGGTCCCGAGATCATGCACTCCGACTTATCCCGGTCTTCCGTGCGCATCAAGGTTGGCAGGGTACTTTGCCTGCCAGTACGTCACAGTGTCGCTAGGAAGGACATTTCAAGTTGCATCGGTACATGCAAACAAGGGACCGGCGTGCTAGGTTTCCAAAATGAAAAGAAGAATTGATGACTTCCAAATATCTCCTTTGGCGTCGGGTGGCCTATGAGCGGTGTCAACGCTTGTTTTTATTGCGCACTCGTGCTCGACCTTTAGACTCGAATCGAACTTTTTCGTAGCTCACTCCCCAGTCGTGCGGCCCTGACTAGTCAAATGTTGTGTTGCCATTGGTGACACTCTTGCGATTATCATGACCGTAACTGGACATCGCCTTTCCTCTTGAGCGCGACAAAGAAGGCTTCCTTGGAATCCTGTACTAACTGTTAGAACTTTTTGGTTTTTTGAAATCGGCTTGTCCGGCCGGATGTTGGACCCCACTAACGCTCCGTGATGACTCGGGCTTCTCACGAAGCACCCGTGCAAACAGGGTCTTAAGCTTCTTCTCGAAGGCCCTGTCCTCCGCACCCTGGTAGAACTTACAGACAAAATGTCCGCCATTCCGGAGGGTCTCGCTGGCGAATTGGAGCGCGGCCGCGCAGAGGTCCTGGGTTTCATGGTTAGCTTGCGGGCATGCGGGCGCACACACGCCTTGACGGCAACGTGGACACCAGGTACGCACCATGCTGCCAGCATGGTCGCGAAACGCCATGCCGCTCGTGTTCATCATCCTATGGTATGGATTACTAAGACTATTCACGCCAAACCCGGTGACCTGGTCCCATGGAGCTGACATATCACTCAATACCACCTGTAAGGCTCGCGTCAGTCACGAGGCATCTGTATCAGATTCCCAGTTTCCTGAGAACGGAGAGCCAGGCAAGGCGGGCGAGGATGGGCAAGCCTTACGTCTACCAAACGCCCGTCCTTGATCCGCGGTCCCTCTGAGCGACTGCCAGACGGCTCGGTCCCTTGAGAGGCGGCCCTCTCCAGGTCGATGTAACTTCGGCCGCTTCCTACGACGGCTGGCGCGTCTTCGACTCCGGGCGAGGCAGGTGGCTGCACATGCCGCAGGTTCCCAGCTCGGGAGAGGTGATCCTTTACCAAGACTTGAACGTCAGGAGAGAGAAAATTGCCTTGAATCGTCGAGACACCTTTGGGTGGCTGGGCTGGAATGATGTCGATACCCAAGACCTGTCCGCTAGGCTTCGTTCGATCGGCGGCGACCTAGTATTTACGTCATACATCTCGATCTGACTCTTACCGACTCTGCGGCGACTCTGGGACAGTGTGGAATCCTCCTACCTGTGACCAACTGCCAGGCGCGTACCCCTGAAAAGGATCTCAGCGTACATTCACCAAAGGGATTGGCAAGGACAAAAGAATCACCAGGTCCACAACTGTTTGTCCCTTGCGAAATATTCTGTATTTAGCGTCTATCTGCAATGGTCATCAGCAGCGCGTTGTCTCTGGCAGTCATAAGAAGCTACACCACCGGCTCGGGGTTTTTTTTCCACAAACCTCAAGGAGCTTGAATGCAGCTCTGCTTCTGAGTCCCTGCACCTTGGCCTCACGTGCAAATATGTCTTTGCCCTGCCTCATCTTCCATCTGGAATTAGACGAAGACGCTCGCGTCTGTGAGGACGATGTAGGAAGAGCCAGTCGGCGCATCATACAAATGAAGGCCAGTACGGGGGGGGGATGACAGAGTTGGCCCGTAAGAGCACGATAGTGTGCTGTTCCCCTCATGACGGAGTTGAAGGGCAGGCTGGAACTCCAAAGAGCTGGTATGAGTGTGGCGGCTTGTTATCCGTGGATTCTGTCGAAGCCCCAAGGAGAAATGGCAATGCCGGGGTTAAAAACGATGAAAGAGGAATGACTCGGTTAGTGGAGTAGGCACAAAATATAGCATCTTGTACTTGCAGGTAAATCATGACACTGCTTGGCTGGCCCAAGCTTCTATAACAGTGCCCCAGAATACGGTACTGTAACTGTATATACCTCACGACCCATTTCTACTTGGCCCAAGACCAGGCCTACCTGGCTAGTGTATACCACAAGTGCAGCCCGATTCCCCGTGCTTGCTGAACTTCGTCTTCTTAGGCCAACCTTTGTTGGGTGTCGCTTGTAACTTGACAGACGAAAGGCATGAGGCATATCTCAATCTTTTGGGAAGAAAAAAAACCATTTGATGTTGTCTGCGGATCCTCTATCGCTAAGAAAGCGGCTTCAGCCTACCTCACTGTCGTCACCTGCCTGTGTAGCTTGTTGATTCCGGACTCCATACGGGCCGGCACGCCAACCCTCTCAATCGGAGCGGAGTGCCGAAGGGATATGAGCCGCAATCCCATGTTCTGAACATCGCACAAACTACATGCCGTCCAAGACCCCTAGGCGAGAAAACTCGCACCGACTCCTCGCCTGTCTTTTTTCAATGGCGAGAACGTCCTCTTGCCAAAAGCAGCAGCGTTTCGTGCCATCGTCAGATGGGACTTGCCAAGAGCTTTGCCAGCTCCCACCATTGCCTTCCCTGGTTGTCTTGAGTTGGCCGCGTCGTCTTCGTCTCCTCCGTCTTCATCAAACAAGTTCGCAGAATCGCCAGCGAGTTTACGCCTCTTTTTCTTGACATCCTGATCCCGCGAGGCTATTCCTGCTGCTGCGATAGAAGCCACCTCTTCGCTTGTTTTGTGATCTCTCGCTCGAAGGGTAGCCTCGCGTCCCTTGGCTTGGGACGTGCCTTCCGATCCAAGGTGGAAATCGGCTGTCGCTTTGGACGAAGGCTTGGCACCCAAGGAGGCTTTCTTGGGCATGTTGGGCGAGGCTTCGGTCAAGGCCTTTTTAGGTCGACCCCGTGGCTTCTTGAAGTCCGCGCCACGCAACGTTCTATGTCCGCTTAGGTTCTCCTCAGATGCTTCTAGGGGATACGCCACAGTCAATACATCATCCACGACGACCGCCTCTACCGAATCGGACCCGGATCCGACTCCTGCATCTGTAGCAGCTTCCTGAACATGTAGATGTGCCGAGGGAACGTAGCTGACATCTGCTATGTCCTCATCGTCTTCTTCTACGGCCGTTCCTTCAACACTAATCGTCTTACTCTTGGCAAGAAACGGGGTGATAGAGAAGAGTGACTTTTCCCCAACCAGTGTCTGCTCATTTCCCTTCTTCTTGACTGCTCTTCTGCTACGGGCGGTATCGTCAGGTGTTCCGATGCTCCTGTCGTGCACGGAGAGATCCTCGACCCGTCGTTTGCGTGCGTTCCGTTTCGCGCCGTCGAGGCGCGAAGTAGGTACAGTCGTGGTAGTTGCTACGACGGATGACCGAGTCTGGACAAGTTCTGAGCGGGCTGACTTGAGCTCTTCTTGGGTATTTCGGAGCTTGGTTTTGATTATGTCGAGACGTTGCTGCATGGCTTCGTTCTGGGCATTCAACTCCGACAGAACTAAGTCACGCTCTTTGAGCAGCCGCTCATGATCCCGCCTCTCGTTTGTCATGACAGTCTCTGTCTCCCGCAGTTTCTTCGTCAATACATGTACGGCATCTTTGTCATCTTCAACGATCTGAGCCATTGAAGTGACGGCGTCGAATTCTTGGTGCAGCCGCTCGTTTTCCTCTGCAACCTTGATCTTCTGTCTAAGGTTTTCTTCAGCCAGAATCATGAGCTCAGCCTGGGCTGCCTGTTGCTCTCTCGCTCGTCTCTCGGCGACCAACTCGACTTCGGCCATTTCAAGTTGGCGTTCCAAGATAAGATTCTTTTCAACAATGCTATGTTGATGCGCCATCTGTGACCGCAAATGCTCCACTTCGGGTCTAAGTGAGTTGATCTCTCGGGAAAGAGACAGCTTTTCCGACAAAACTTTGGTGGACTCCTGTGACAAGTTGTTGAGAGATTCAAGCTCAGCCTGACATACCGTCAGCTAAGACAAAGCGTACCGCACAGAAACCATCCAACAATGACTTACCTTCATGTGTGCAATTTCTCGGGCCCTGGATTTGAGCTGGGAGTCCCGCTCGCGGTTTG
Organism: Colletotrichum sidae; assembly: GCA_004367935.1. Lineage (NCBI taxonomy): Eukaryota > Fungi > Ascomycota > Sordariomycetes > Glomerellales > Glomerellaceae > Colletotrichum > Colletotrichum sidae. Next base: position 1,619 of record QAPF01000370.1, on the reverse strand, counting down.
TTGCTCGCATTGAATCAAGCTCAGCCGACGCCTCGTCGTATAGATCACCCAGCTTGCTGAGGCAGGCCATCTTTTCCGCTAGCTGCTCGCGCAGTGTCGAATTCTCTGCCAGAAGCACATGTCTCGCTACCTTTTGTCTGCGCGAGGTCTCCTCTTTAGAAATCAATTCGGTCTGGTGGTTGTGCCTTTGGTGCTTCAATTCGAGGTCATGTATTGCAGCCATCCTCTACGACAAAAATCAGCAAGAGGCCGCAACCGGTACTCAGACCTTGACTTGCCTCTAGAGAGTCCATGTTCCTCGTTGTGCAAGGCATTATGCCGGTGATATGGTTGGCTCAACCGTGAGCGCGTATGCCTGTCAATAGGATTTCGAGGGTTTCCGAAGTGATCGATGCGAGACAAGACTTTGCAGCGATCGGACGATCAGACTAAACTGTCGATTGAACGCCCAGCGAAGCAAGATGGAAAATAGATACACAATTAGTCGAGACAGCCGTGGTTAAAGACGCAAAGATGGGAGGCGAGGTTAACGTTGCAAGCAGCCAGTGTGTTTACAATATTGACTGGGATAATAGAGGGAAGTTGCCACGGCGAGGTAAACATGGTTCCCAAGACGGCTAGCGAGTCGGACTCGAGGGCTGGTGAGAGAGACCTTGACGTTCCCCGTGTACGTACCTCGTGGGACCATGTTAACGTAATGTCAGAAATAATACTGCCGTGGGCTACTGTCCATGGGTGTGGCCTAGGGCAATGGCACCTCCCGTGGCCCCTGCTGTCAGGAATAACGCGCTCGAGAGGCAGAGTTTGCACCAGCTAAACCTCGGGTGCTGGCGCCGTCTCTACAAGCCTCACCCTACTTAAACCGCTTAAAATAGAGCCTTATATAGTATATATAACTATATTTAGTTACATATAATATATACTAGATTTTACCTCCTAATTATATATAATAATTAAGAGTCTTATAATACTAAAGAGCTACTAGGCTAAATGTATATATTATAATAATTTAATATATTTTAAATATTAAGATATCTATTAAAAATACCTTTCTTTTAATTTTTAAAAGAGTCAATTAGTAATTAATTTAATATAATACTTTCTAGGTAGAAGTTAAAGCCTATAACTTATAAAACTATTTTAATTTTAAAATAACTACTTATTAAAATTTCTTTTTAAAATTTTCTTAAGAATTATTTTTAAGTAACTTTTTAAAAATTAAGAAGTATTAATAAGCTATTAAAATATTTAAATTAAATATTCTTAAGAGTTCTATTTTTATAGAAGTAAGTTATAAAGAAGATTAATAATTCTTTATAGATATTACTAAAGAGGTTTATATAAAAGATATTATAAATTTCATAGACAGAAATCTAAAAACCTATATAACTTTCTATAGTTTCTATATTTTCAAAACTTAAGAATATTAATATAAATAATTAAATTAAATATATATAATAATTTAAATCTTTAGATATATAAATAAGATATTTTAATAATAATACTACTATATAGAAGAAGATATAATAATATAAACTACTAACCTTTATAATTATTTTAATACTATAGATAATTTATACTTCTAAAATATTAATTTAATATATTATAAGATATTTTAA